>JAVJIF010017121.1:0-87842 GCA_038442645.1 Agave tequilana | reverse complement strand
TTCCAACAATATTCAAACACCGAAAAACTTACTAATCAATTCTCAAGTTCCAAAGAGAATTACACAACCAAGTTTCCAAAGTAAAAGATGTGGACTCTGCAATGGGGGGTATGCATGGGAAACGCAAAATAGCAGCAGAGATTTAAACAGACGCTAAACTGATGAGACAAAAACAACTGTAGATTTGATTCTTCGTTTTTGGAGTCAGCTGCATGAATTTAAAAACTTTTCCCTCATTTAACAGTCATTTCTCTAGTTGATTTGACAATTGCTGTATCGTTTTAACTGTTTTTCATTGGCGTTCTCTACGGATCTCATTATTTCTATAACCAAGACTTTATATTCCTGTGTTGCACGTGTTCAGACCATTCCAATTGGGCTCTCGTTATTTCTGTTACTAATACGTTTCTCTTTTAATCTTTTTTATTCCCATGTTCTCATTTTGGTCACGCATAGCAAAGCTAACTGAGTGTTTCTGAAGATTTTCTATGATCGTAAAATATCTCAAAAGTTGTTCTTGATCATATAATCTGTATTTCGTCTCGTGAACCTTATAATTTTATTAATTCTAATTAATTGTGCTAGGCAATAAAATATTTACTCGTTTTTTTTCCCCTCCCCATTTGGACAGATCTGACAGTAAAAAAAACTAACCAACTAGACATTGGTTAATTAGTTCCCGGCTTAGGGCCTGTTTGTTTCGTTGTAAAACGTCGCAAGTCGTAAGTCGTAAAATGAGAATGGAAAAAGTGAACTGTAGCAGAGAAAATATATTGTGTTTTACGGTGTTTGGTTGATAAAGTGAAGTGTAAATGGAAAAGTATATTGTGTTTTACGGTATTTGGTTGATAAAGTGAAAGTGTAAATGGTAAAGTATATTGTGTTTTACGGTGTTTGGTTGGTAATGTAAAAGTGTAAGTGGAAAAGTCGACCACAAAATTAACTGTAACAGTGATTTAAATATTATAAATACTATTAAATTAAATCTACTATTGCAAATTAAATTGTATTAATAAATTTGAGATAAAAAATTAATAACCTTAATATTTTTTTATAACAATAATATTAATAAAATATTAGTATAAATAGTAAAATATTACTAAAATATTAACTAAATAAATAATATAAAATTTTAAGAAAATCTAAAGAACATTAATAAAATTTTAAGAATACTAATAAAATATAAATATTAAAAAATCTTACAAAAATAATAAAATATAGTTATAATATTATAATATTAAAAATACTTGAAAATTATTATAATATAAATTTTATTATAATATTATTGTAATATTATAGAAATATAAAATTAACAAAGTAAAATATAATTATAATTTAATAATAAATTATCATTATAGTATTATTATACTGAATTATTATTACAATATAACATAAAAAAATATTAATATAATAATAAAATATATTATGATATTAATAAAGTAATTTTTTATATTAAAAAATATAATTAAATATATAGTAATTTTATATTAAAGTATAATATTGTTATATTAATAAAATATTAACTCTAAATAAAATAATAAAAAATGGAATAAGTATTAATAAAATAATAAAGTATTAAATAAAATATTAAATTAAAATATTAAATTAAATTAGTAAAATATTAAATATTAAAACAATATTAAAAACAATAAAAAAATTAAAGATTAAAAATATAAAATAATTAAATAATTAAATAAGAAAATGAACACTATTTAAAATATTAAATATTTAATAATATTAAATTATATATTGATTATCAAGTAACTATTTTGAACTGTAAGTGTACTACAAGTGAGAGTTACATGACCACAAAATTAACTGTAGCAACTGCAAGTGGAAAAATATGAGTGTAAAAGCGAGATTTACATGACCACAAATTTAACTGTAGCAACTGCAAGTGGGAAAAGAAGAGTTGCATTTTGCAACTTGTTTTTCAGCGAAACAAACAACGAAAAATGGAAAAGAAATTTTACGACTTGCGTTTTGCGGCGTTTTGCAGCGAAACAAACACGCCCTTAGTTGTTAATTAGCTTTCCTGCACTTAACAATTCCTATTCAATTTGTATTTGTACACAAGCGCTGCAACAGATCACCGTTCCTTTAGAAGGGAAAATATGCACGTTTCTCATTCATGCCTAGCTCACTTACACGGGGCCCACATTTTTCTTCGGGCTCTTCGATGTCGGAGGGTCTTTCCGGTACGGTAACTCGCGATGCAAACTTAAGCCAAAAAGACTTTCTCGGTATGCCGGTGCCTTCGGATGATCCGACCCGCAATGATTTGTTTCGGGTTCGGATCGATGGAAACAGGTCCTTGTGTTTGTGGACCCAATATGTTCGCCTCTAAGCAATGGGGCTTTGGGCTAATGCAACACGCGATTGAGTAGGCAAAATGTTGCTTAAGTTACTTTTTAGAAGCAAAAAAAAAAAAAAGAAGAAGAAGAAATCTTGTACCCTCTCTCTTTATTTACTTAGATTGAGAAACAGAAGCAAAAATTAAGGGTTGAAATGTTTTGACCTGACCAAGGAAAAATGAAATAAACTATTAGACATAAAACTTTCTAAGAAGTAAACTCGAAAACAAATTGAATACTTTATTTATATCTTTTGTAAATTTCATTTGAATGAAATTCTATCTTTAGCTCTAAATGTAACACATTCTTCATTTTTGTCACATCGGTATATTAGATACTTTTAATTTATGTAGTTTTACATGAGCAGCATGTGCAACTTACTGGAATATAAAAAAATATAAAAAAAACTTTTAGCTAAAGGTTATTCGTTTAGACTCCAGTGAGCTAGCTTAATATTACAAAGCAAACTTAACATAAATAAATAGTTTATTTATAATTTTGTCAATGTCAAAATATTCTAAGCGGTATAAAGTGACAATATATTATAACAATTTTGTTAAGATCAATCCAATATAAAATAATTCATTAAGATGTTTAAAATTCTAAGTATCCCTGTTAAAATATGCAGATCCCTATAAGATATATTTCCTTTTTCTAATTTACACTTTCTTGCTCCCCAGTCCTGACTATAAATGAAGATTGTTTTTTTCCCCCTAAAGACAACCCACAAAGTTAATTAAAAGAACTCACAAACTAAAAGAACTTACAAATTGAGAGACTGACTCTTTATATGGTCTCCGAAAAGTAGATATTCTGATTTAATTTTTGGGTTTTTAAAATATAAGTCCTAACAAATTTCTTATTTAGATATTAGTCTTCATCAATATCATATTTGAATATTAGTCTCCAATAATATAAGGTTCACTTAATATTAATCTTTTACTATTTATTTCGTCCAATCTCGTAATTGATCATGATACAAATACAATTATAATGTTAAGTGACAAACTTGTCTCGAACTTTGGAATTGCATGAGAGAGAGTGTAACACCCCGATTATTTAAAATACTAATTTAATATCCTAATATTTGATTTCGTGATCCGACAGAATTATTTAAGATGATGATTGAACGTGTTTTGTGTAAAATAGAATTTTTATTTATTTTAATTTTTATTATGGGGAAATTTGAAGTGAAATAAATATTTAATAATTTCAAATATAGGTGTAAGAATATTTTGGCATGTATATATATGGATATGGAACATATGTGCGTATATAAATATATACATTGCATGGATGTATTGAAATATTGTGTGAATACAAGATAATACAAGTAAATACCAAGAAAAATACCATAATTATATATTCATAATAGTTAGTGGAAGAGGGTAGGTATGCATGAAGTGGGTAGATGGATGACTAAGATTTTATTTGGGAATGGTGGAGACATGTGACATGAGTAGTGACATGTGGCTTCATGAGAGGAAGGGAGAGAATTCATAGTGCAAATTTTGTTTGGGAAGGGGGTTATGTGTAAATGGAGGGATGAAAAAGTTTCCCATCTCTCTCTTTCCTTTCTCAGGCTGAAAGTTACGTTTCCTTTCATCTCTCCTAAATTAGGGAACCCTAGAGAGAAATTTCTCTCAAAACCCTCTCTCATTCTCATCCAAAAAATTTCAAACCCTAAGAGATCATCTCTATTCTCTCTCTCTCTCTCTCTCTCTCTCTCTCTCTCGGATCGGGACGGCCGAAGGGTCGGCCGGCCAAGGGCGGCCGGCCATGGGCCGCGGCCGGCCGGCGAAGCAAGGTGAGGGAGTTCCAAAGTTTTCCTTTTTCCCTTTATTTTCTTGCAAAATTTTGATGATATATCTTTTGATCTCTCGGTATATTGTTTGATCTCAAATGAAAATTTATAAATTTGTTGTGGTTATGATTCTAGATTATGAGAAAGAGGATGCGAAACCCTTCGATCTATTTTGATATAATTTTTATATTTTCGTGACAAAAATAAAATAACTTCATGACCTAACTCATTTTATTCTGAATAGAGTAATCAAATAAGAGAGCTATTAGTGGTGAATTAATTTGGTGAAGGGATTTAAAGACATTTGAAACTAACCCAAAATTTGGGGACATTAGAAATGGGTGCAAATCTGTCCAGTTTTTATGATCTGTAAATTCAGAGGGAGTTCGCCTAGGTATTATGAGTAATAAGTATCATATTATATGTCGTTAGAAAGATAATCAAGTTAGCTTTCTAACGGTTCTTACCGTATCCCTATTGAAGGTCTGTGTTGAAAGCTATCGTCAAAATACGGCAAGTTGGTCAACACTACTGTGTTGCAGAATTTTTAACCGATCAAGGAGTTTCTGATTATTTAGTATATTTTTCTCAAATTAAACGTGTCATGTAATATATCGTTGGAAAGATAATCGAATCTACTTTCCAACGGCTTTTGTGGTGTCCCAATTGAGGGTCTGTGCTGAAAGTTATCATCAAAATAAGATCGGCTAGTCAAGATTCTTGAGTTGCAGAATTTTCTTTTATGATTGAGGAGTTTCTGAATTTTCATTTACTAGTTAACTCAATTATAAATGTCATTTAATAAACTATCAGAAAGGTGATAGTATCTCTAAGCACATGAATTTTAAACCTGCGTTGGTTGGACGTTAGGAATCCTTTGAGAAACAGTAGAAAACATAAATCATGTCGAAAATTAGTTTTCTCCTTATGAATTACCATTTAAGGGGGGGCCCATGAGAATTTTTTTTAGAATAAATAGAGAGGCATGTTGCGCCAAGCTCAGAACTGAATACGCTCCTAATAATGAATGTTGATATTTCATAAATTTTATATGTTTGTTTCTATTTAAGAGGTAACCCCAGGATCTGTCCTCGTAAATAATTAGTGTAACGCCCCGATCCTGGCGGATACGGAGACGTCACTGCGACGTATATACGTAGGTCAGAAAGTACCCCCACGTATATACGCTAAGCATTTAGTACAACAAAGATCAGAGTACAACACAAAGCGTGGTATTCATAATATGCCAACTTAAAGTACAAATACAAAGTTATACAGGATATGATAAGCTATTACACTTTACAAGTGTATTTTATCACAACCAAGTCCAAAAGTAAGATTTACAAGATATGCACAAAATGCTCACGAGTAGGATGGAGATCCCGTGAGTCAAAAATGAGGAGTTTGGCACAGAAGGCTGGAACTAGTCCGCCTGTTCGCTAAGATAAGCTTGATCCTCTGTGGATGGCTCCACTTCGATCCAAGCTTCGGAACCTGAACATACAAATCCAAGGGAGTCAGGACCTCCCAACAATGGACAGGCTACAGCCAAATGGCTAAGATACACGAATAGGCAAGATAGAACAGTATAATGAATATAAATCAACAAGTAATGAAAGCATGAAGAGATAAAATCCGGATGCAATGAATCTACAGTTAGAATCTATTATTATTATTACTTGTCTTACTGTGATATCTAGCTATGTGACCCAGCGTCCCAGCGCACATAGATCCATATCCTAGTAAAACAAGGTTGTTATTGGAAACCAGCGGGATTATCAACGAACTATGTTTACAGTGGGTCCCGTGCATGCCCGGGACCACGGTCCAGGGTGTTCCGTTGCTTGGTGACGGAACCAGCCGCAAGGCCTATCAGGAGGGACTTATGTATGCCCTTTATCATGATGGTATCAGGAAGAGGGAGCAAGCACTCCCCTCGGTCCCCTGGAGGCCCTTAGGTCAGACCGGAATATAATTGTACAATATACCTAATACCACTGTAAACATGAACACATATCGATATCCGCATGTTTCCCCCGACCCATGTATAAGTTGGTCCATTTTATACAAAAGTCAAGTGCATCATGCTTGGTTTTAAGAGATAGCATGATAAGAGGTGATATTCACTATTTAGCAAGTCATGAGTCGAGAATATATAATAACCAGTCATGAAGTAACAAGTGGTGAGATCCATCAAGTAACAAGTCATGTAGTACCAGTCATGAAGCATAAACAAGAATAATATAACACACATGTATCGAGGGTAAGATCCAAATTCAGAAAAGAAATCAACTATAATAAACAGCCTAAATTAGTCGACTAGGTGGAATGGTTAGTCGACTAATAGGGGTCTTAAGTCGACTAACAGTCTGGATTAGTCGACTAAAACTGGGTTCCAGAGAGTTGGAATTCTGTTTCAGGAAAAGTTAGTCGACTAGGGTGAAATGTGTAGTCGACTAACAGATACCTAAGTCGACTAATAGTGGGGCTAAGTCGACTAAAACTGTGATACAGAGAGTTGGGATTTATTTCAGGGAAAAGTTAGTCGACTGTGTAGTCGACTAACAGATACCAAGTCGACTACTAATTAGGATAAGTCGACTGGAGCCGAGAGTTGGGGTTTTTGCTTCAAGGAAAGTTAGTCGACTAGGGTCAAGGATGTAGTCGACTAAGGGTCTCTAGTCGACTGGTAATTTGGTCTAGTCGACTAAAACTGTGTTCCAGAAAAAGGTTACGTTTCAAGTAGATGGGTTAGTCGACTAATACCTAGGTCAAGTCGACTAATCGTGGGAAAACAGAGTACAAAACAGAGTTTTTGATGGTTGTTCTTGATGGTCTAAACATATGATTTTGAAGACATAAGAGTACAAGAATTGTAAACACAAGTATTCTAGGAATTTGACAAGTCTTGGTGAGTAAAAATACTCACAACGAACGGCTAATCGAAGCTTTACGAGTTCCGAAAAGATCGTTGTCGACGAATAGCACCAAGGTGACCCTTGACGATATTTGATACGATCCCAAATCCAAAGTAGTGGTTGCTTGAGATGGAGATGAAGATCTAGGTGTTTCTTTTGAAGTTGGTGGTTGAGGTTGAGATGGAGGAGAAATTGGTGAAGGCTAAAATCTTGTTGAAGTGAAGAAAAGAGAATTTGAAATGTAAAGGAATTGTTTAAATAGGGTTTGGATTTGTAAAGGAGATGTAATTAAGTAGAAGAGAGGGGGTTTTGTGCAAATAGGGGAGGTGAGTTGTCTCCCTTGGCCTATCATAGCCGGCCATGGAAGAGAGAGAGAAAGAGGGGCATTAATGGTAGAAGTTGGTGGAAGTGTGTGGAGTTTATTGGAAATTTGGGAGAAAATGGAATTTTGGAAAAATTGGAATTCTTGTGGATTGTGTAAGATCACCTAGAGGGGGGTGAATAGGTGATGGCTAATCTAATGGTCACTTATGAACAAATAATGCGGAATTAAGACTAAGTTGACCAAATTAAACTTCTTTTAATTTAACACTTATGTATAACCAAGAGTGTTGCCGAATTCCCCTTGCGAGGCTCTGGACAAGCTCCTCTACATTCCCCTTGAATGGGTTGAGGTGCCGCGTTGGCTCTCTTGGTTGAATACTAGTGTTAACAAGCAATCCCACGCAAGTATATGACAATATAAGCACAAGGGTATATCAAGCATGTAAATTAAAGACAATGTAAGTAATGCAAGATATAAAAGAGACTAAGTGAGAAAGAGAGCAAGAGTGAGCAATCGCAAACACAAGGGTATGTTTCGAGGTTCGAGCACACTTGCTCTACATCCCCGCCTTCGACACACGAAGGATTTCCACTATGCAAGATCCCACCGGATCTCTCCTCGGTGCCGTACACCTACAAACCCTCGGACTCCCAAGTCCCGTACACACGCAAGTCCACCGACTCGCCGAGGCCGTACCTCTACCAAAGAGTTCACAACCGAACTCCACACCACAACGAGCACACTTGCCCGTCTCCTCAAAGTAACAAGAAAAATCTCTTTGATGATCACAACACTTGATCACCTAAAGAGCACTCTCACTACAACACACCTATAGGAATATCTAGCAATGGTTAGCTCAAGTGTGGTGTGAGAAAATCAAGGAAAGAAAGCTATGGAGGAAAACTCAAGAATCACTTTAACACTCTCTTGATAAAAACTCTTCCTTTGATTGGAAGTATTTGCACTTAAATCTTGTGGAGAAACTCTTCTAAAAGTATCAGAAAAACTGCTCAAGAAATCTCCAAAATCTTAACCTCAAAACAATTGACAAAACCCCCTTTTATAGGCTCCCAGAAAATAGAGCCGTTGGGGCTGTGTCAGTGCTGTCGGTCGACCGCCGGTCGACCGGCCAACGGTCATTTTTCTGACCGTTGCAGTCACCGGTCGACCGGCTCGGTCGACCGATAACCTGGAATGAACTGTCGGTCGACCTATCGGTCGACTGGACATTTCCAGAGAGCAAACTCTCTTGGTCGGTCGACCGACCCGGTCGACCGGCCACTGTGCTGACAACGTGCACAGGGCTGTGCACATCGGTCGACCGGTCCGGTCGACCGACATGGCCTGTCAGCCAGTCTCCAGGTCTGAAAACAGGATTTAAAATCTTTTTATAAAATCCTAAAAATACATAGAAATTCTACAAAAATAGTTTTATCAATATACTTGAAAGAACAAACATGCTTACACAAAATCAAGACATGTTATAGATGTTTTGGTCTATTTTTGTAACTTGGAAATATTAGCTCAATAACCAAAATGTATTTTTCCAAAACATGTTTTTCCAAACTTGTTTTTCTAAATCTTCATCAAATACAAGAACAAGATATTTGAGTTCATTTTAAAGCATAGTGTGTATGGATATGATCCACTACACAATCAATAAGAAATATCTATGTTTTTGACATAAAGCACTAATCATGATTTTGGTTTAAAGATATGAACTATGAAATACCAAAATCCAAAATAGTATTTTGTCTCAAAGAAAAATCTTTTTCTATTCTAGAAAATCTTTTACTAAATAAAAATTCTTTTCTAAAAAGAATATGAAATCAATTAAATCAAGAGTTCTATCAAGAGTGTGTGTGTGTGATATAACTTGAGCAATCCACCAACTATCTATCCTTTACATTTTTACTAAAACAAAAATACAAATTCTATACCTAGACCCAAGTCTTCAACTTCTTGAAGTCTTCCCTTGAAGGCTTCTCATCTTCTTGACTTGGTCCAAGCTTGATCCAAAAACTCCTTGGATCACCACATGCAAGCTCCAAATCTTGTTCTTTTATCCTTTGTAGAGCTATGCACCTACTAAGATCTTGATCATGAATCTGTCACTAATTAAACACAAGATCATTAGTAACTATAACTACATGAGTTGATCATCATCAAAACTAGGGTGAAGGGCCTTTGGGCCAACAATCTCCCCCTTTTTGATGATGACAAAACTCATGGAGTTATATATGCATGGATTAAAGTAAAGCTTCAAAGAAGCTCCCCCTTAACTCATGCATACCAAATAAATAATAGATATGGCAATAAAAGCACATGACATGTATGCAATGTAAGGAGATGCAATCATAACAAAAATCAAATCTTAAGTCAAATCTTTTTCTCCTAATTGCAAAATACAACATATATGCATAATAAGTAAGAAAGACAAATACTTCTCCCCCTTAAGCAATGAAAACATGCATATACAATACAATCTCAAATACTTCTCCCCCTTTTTGTCAATCATCAACAAAGGGTTCAAAGTAAAAATACATCAAACAAATTTTCTCCCCCTTTTTGTTAAAAACAAAGAGATCAAGGAGGGGTAAATACAAATCAATCAATAAAATTTATATGCGATATAAATTCATGAAGAGGAAGACGTTAAGTTAGCTTCCCGACACATATACATTACATGAAAGAGGGATGACAAGCCCTAATTCACATAACGTATAATATGTCATGCATAAGAGGAGATGTGAAGCTCCCCCTACACACGTATATCATATAAAGAAGAGTTGTCAAGCTCCTCAATTTATAATATACTCAACATGAATCTATATGTAGAAGAGATGTTAAGCTCTCCTTGCATATAGGAAATACAAATCAAAAATTTTGAATTTTTCTTTATCAAAACAAAATTTTAACTTTTTCTTAGTAACAACAAATTTTGAGATATCAATTGTAAAATAATCAAATTTTGAGTTTTTGATACCAATTTCAAAACACAATGCATAAGCTTATTATGAAATACCAATTTGAAATCTAATTAAGCTTAGCATCAACAATCTTTGTGCTTTAAAGGAAATACCACTTGTAAAATAAGCACAAATAGATAACATATATGTATGACAAGATAATACCAATAGAAATTGATATAATTTGAAGGCATTCATACATACAATCAAAATATGGATATACACAACATGAAGTCATATTGATACCAATTGCAAATAACCAATGATACCAATTGAAAAGTAAGCATAAGTGTATACATCATATAATCTACCATATGAAGAATTCGAACTAGTTAAATGAACTTGTTTTAAGAACTAGTACGAGATCCTTCCATCAAGGAATAAGTTAAAAAGTTTTTCATGAAAGATCAATGAAACACAAGGCACTAAAAACACTCTATCTATAAAGTCCAAATTCAAAAAAATGAGTGAACTAGTGTTATGTGGAACATGGCATCATGAAAAATAGCAATAAAACTCAATATTCCTTCAAATCATAAATTTTGAATTCTTGAAATCCATCACAAAAATTTTATTGTACCAATTTTAAAAACACAAAATTTTATTAAAAACAAAGTTTATATTTCAAGATATATGTATATTTTGTCAAGACATTAAGTATACATACATATCCCTAAAATACAATTGAGTCCATATAAGTAGATTTGCATTAAAGGCAAATGACTCAAGAGGTATCCATGTATATCTTAATGTTTTGGCAAGACAAGCATATACATGAAATGAAATCACATGATCATAACATAAATCCAAATGGGAATACAAGTTTAAGAATGTAATGATCATCAACATAAGGCTATACTAGTACATCTAATAGGCACAAATAAGCATTCACCCCAATCATATATAGATTTATTTGTGGTCCATAAGGTGTACAAGTATAAATCCAAGTGTTGACAAATACTAACATCTAAACTAATATTCAATACAATGAAGCATCAAAATTTTGAAATCACAAAAGAATTTATCCATAAAAATAGGATCATGTGTAAATCTCAAAGGCTATTTGAAGAATAACTAACTAGTATAAATTGTTTTTGAAAAACTAGTTAAAAATCCTTCAAATACATCAAATTCAAATGTTTTTCATAAATACTACTAAGTACATAAAAGTTCAAGCACTCATAGTCCATAAAGCTCCAAATTATATGTTTTCTTAAAGATGAGTGTTCAAAGGTTATGTAAATAGTATCTTCATGAAAATAGTCATTGAAGCCCAAAACGATCATAAGTCAAATTTTTAACAACAAATCATGAAAAATCATTTTTCACTAAAATCAACAATTTTCATGGTATATGTATGGTTTATACAAATCTAACAATATGCATACATATCCCAAAAATAAAAGAGTCTATTAAATGTTTGCATGAAGGCAAGAGACTCACGGGTATACATGTATATTTATTAGATTTGAATTAAGCATGCATATACATGAAGTAAATCACAAAAATTGGCAAAACATGTATATATGAGAATTATCAAAACTAGATTATACATATGCATAAAGTGGATACAAGTGAGCATGAAGTTCAAATTATTTAAGAGTCAATTGTAATTCACTATTTGTATATGTATACATACAAGTTTTGAAATATTCTACATCTAAGCATGTAAATACCACATAAAGCACATGAAAAATCTTAAAACAAAATCATGAACATGCTATGAATATGACATAAGTAAATAGCATGAACATAAAAGTAGGAGTTTAGAGGTTGTTACCAACTCCAAAGCTCCAAGTGTGGTGGTCTTTCCCACCAAGATTCCTTGATAGCAATGCATCCAAATGTTTGTCCATCATGTCCATTGCATTGGCTACCAAGGCACCAATCCTCTCACGTTTTGTGAGAGCCCTCACCTACATCAAAATCAAAAGGTGGGGGTTTTGGTACCCATGTTTTCTTGGGTCCTTTGGGGTTAGCATTGTTATAAGGAACCCAAAATCTATTATATTTAGCAAAATATAAGTATGGTTTCTTATCAAAACAATATTTTGCTAGATGGCCTTTGCGGCCACAATGTGTACAAATGTACACCTTAGCATGATGCTTATGAGTGTGATTGTGATCGTGATGTGCACCATAAGCATGAGCATGATGAGTATGTGCATGAGCATGGGGAACTTGTTTCTTTTGAAACAAAGATTCCAACTTAGAATGATTAAATGCACATGTGCTCAAATTAGAGCTCAAATTATTCATCTTATTTTTCATATTCTTAATCTCATTAGATGTGGCATGAAAAGCATGATGAGATGAAGAATCATTTTTCTTTTTCTTTTTAGAAACAAAGTCTTTTTCCTTTTCAACAAATTTTCTTTTCAAAGTAATATTTTCTTGCAAAATATCTTCTTTTTGCTTTTCTACCATAGCTATCTTATCCTTCAAAATAGTGTTTCCTTCACAAAGATTATTTAATTTTGAAATCAAGGAAACATTTTCATTTTTCAAGTCTTCATTTTCCTTTTCTAAACATGCAAGTTTATTCTTAAAAGAATCATTTTCTACATGCATGCAATCAATGTTCTTTTTCAAATCTTTATTATTCTTTTCTAAGCATGCAATGTTATCTCTAAAAGAGTCATGTTCTACATGCATGCAAGCAATTTCCTTTTTCAAGTTTTTATTATTCCTTTTAAGCATGTCATATTTTTCAAGTATAAGATGACAAAAGGTAGTGAGCTCATCATATGACATGTTCTCATCATCGGATTCGGAATTTACCTCAAGGGGGTCATCCCCTTGGACCATGTAGCACTTGTTGGAGGTGTCGCTTCCAACATCCGAATCGCTCCCCGCATAGTATTGTTCATTTTCGCCAAGGGAGATGAGGGTGTTCCATACTACAAAAGCCATATCAATATTAGCAACCCTACATAAATAATCATCATTTAGGGTGCTCTTTAAAGCATGTAGGGCTTTTGTATTAGCCTCAATATTCTTACCATCTATACAATAAGCATTATTAGTAGTGGCAAGATATACATTATAACCTAGGGCTTTGAGGAATAATGACATCTTAACTTTCCAAATGTGGATGTTAAGAATATCAAAGGTGGGTGGTGACATAAAGTCCATGGTGAGGTGTGTGTGTACAACAATATTGTGATTAGCCCAAATGTAGGATCTTTAACTCTTAGGTTGTTAGACCCTTATCAAGAGCACTAGCTCTGATACCAATTGTAAGATCACCTAGAGGGGGGGTGAATAGGTGATGGCTAATCTAATGGTCACTTATGAACAAATAATGCGGAATTAAGACTAAGTTGACCAAATTAAACTTCTTTTAATTTAACACTTATGTATAACCAAGAGTGTTGCCGAATTCCCCTTGCGAGGCTCTGGACAAGCTCCTCTACATTCCCCTTGAATGGGTTGAGGTGCCGCGTTGGCTCTCTTGGTTGAATACTAGTGTTAACAAGCAATCCCACGCAAGTATATGACAATATAAGCACAAGGGTATATCAAGCATGTAAATTAAAGACAATGTAAGTAATGCAAGATATAAAAGAGACTAAGTGAGAAAGAGAGCAAGAGTGAGCAATCGCAAACACAAGGGTATGTTTCGAGGTTCGAGCACACTTGCTCTACATCCCCGCCTTCGACACACGAAGGATTTCCACTATGCAAGATCCCACCGGATCTCTCCTCGGTGCCGTACACCTACAAACCCTCGGACTCCCAAGTCCCGTACACACGCAAGTCCACCGACTCGCCGAGGCCGTACCTCTACCAAAGAGTTCACAACCGAACTCCACACCACAACGAGCACACTTGCCCGTCTCCTCAAAGTAACAAGAAAAATCTCTTTGATGATCACAACACTTGATCACCTAAAGAGCACTCTCACTACAACACACCTATAGGAATATCTAGCAATGGATAGCTCAAGTGTGGTGTGAGAAAATCAAGGAAAGAAAGCTATGGAGGAAAACTCAAGAATCACTTTAACACTCTCTTGATAAAACTCTTCCTTTGATTGGAAGTATTTGCACTTAAATCTTGTGGAGAAACTCTTCTAAAAGTATCAGAAAAACTGCTCAAGAAATCTCCAAAATCTTAACCTCAAAACAATTGACAAAACCCCATTTTATAGGCTCCCAGAAAATAGAGCCGTTGGGGCTGTGTCAGTGCTGTCGGTCGACCGCCGGTCGACCGGCCAACGGTCATTTTTCTGACTGTTGCAGCCACCGGTCGACCGGCTCGGTCGACCGATAACCTGGAATGAACTGTCGGTCGACCTATCGGTCGACTGGACATTTCCAGAGAGCAAACTCTCTTGGTCGGTCGACCGACCCGGTCGACCGGCCACTGTGCTGACAACGTGCACAGGGCTGTGCACATCGGTCGACCGGTCCGGTCGACCGACATGGCCTGTCAGCCAGTCTCCAGGTCTGAAAACAGGATTTAAAATCTTTTTATAAAATCCTAAAAATACATAGAAATTCTACAAAAATAGTTTTATCAATATACTTGAAAGAACAAACATGCTTGCACAAAATCAAGACATGTTATAGATGTTTTGGTCTATTTTTGTAACTTGGAAATATTAGCTCAATAACCAAAATGTATTTTTCCAAAACATGTTTTTCCAAACTTGTTTTTCTAAATCTTCATCAAATACAAGAACAAGATATTTGAGTTCATTTTAAAGCATAGTGTGTATGGATATGATCCACTACACAATCAATAAGAAATATCTATGTTTTTGACATAAAGCACTAATCATGATTTTGGTTTAAAGATATGAACTATGAAATACCAAAATCCAAAATAGTATTTTGTCTCAAAGAAAAATCTTTTTCTATTCTAGAAAATCCTTTACTAAATAAAAATTCTTTTCTAAAAAGAATATGAAATCAATTAAATCAAGAGTTCTATCAAGAGTGTGTGTGTGTGATATAACTTGAGCAATCCACCAACTATCTATCCTTTACATTTTTACTAAAACAAAAATACAAATTCTATACCTAGACCCAAGTCTTCAACTTCTTGAAGTCTTCCCTTGAAGGCTTCTCATCTTCTTGACTTGGTCCAAGCTTGATCCAAAAACTCCTTGGATCACCACATGCAAGCTCCAAATCTTGTTCTTTTATCCTTTGTAGAGCTATGCACCTACTAAGATCTTGATCATGAATCTGTCACTAATTAAACACAAGATCATTAGTAACTATAACTACATGAGTTGATCATCATCAAACTAGGGTGAAGGGCCTTTGGGCCAACAGATTGTGGAGGAAGGAAAGAAATAAGGAAAAAGGAAAAAGGAAAAGAAATTATAAAAGAGAAGATATTTTCTCAAATTTGAAAAATGAAAATATTGAAAAGACAAAATCCCGGGTTTAAGTCGAGGATGCGGAAAACATTTCGGAAAATACCGAAATCGTCCGAAATTCAAGTATCTCAGAACGACTCGTAAATTTTACCAAAAATCAAGAATAATATATGAAGACTCATAGTGAAATCCGTTTGAAGAAATACTTTATGGTTTTAAAACTAAAAATCCCGGAATCAGTTAGCTACCGACTCTGTTGGAATTTTCATAAATTCATAAAATACTCATAAAAAGCATTTAGGTAGGAAATGTAATTCTAAAAGATAAAGTCTAAAGGACCTTCTAGAAATTCTTAACTGTTTGCAAATTAAAAATCTGAGAATCGATCAGCGGCACTGGTCGACACCGGTTTTTGAAGAATTTTCTTTTAATTCAAGAAAAATCCAGAAAATCATAGAAAATCTAATATATTGGAAAATAATATTTGAAACTGAAATCGGTCAAATACAGGAAGTAAATCGAAAAATACGATCGAAAAACTGAATACGCAACTAAGTACGTATTCTGGAAACGGGGTATTACAATCCATCCACCTTACAAAAATTTCGTCCTCGAAATTTCAGAAAGTGAAAAGTAACAGAAAAGAAGGATGAGAAGAAAGAGTTTTACCAATTAAGATGTGAAGAGTTGCGGATAACGCTCACGGATAACGTCCTCTCGTTCCCACGTGGCTTCTCCTGGCGCATGCCTGTTCCAAGACACCAACACTAATGGTATTGCTTTGTTCTTCAGTGTCTTCACACTCTTATCCAAAATGGCCATCGGCTGCTCTTGATAGGACAAATCCGGTTGTAGTTCCAGTTCGGAATGATCCAGGATATGACTATCATCCTTTACATATTTCCTCAACTGTGATACGTGGAATACATTGTGCACTCCGTCCAAAGATGGCGGTAATGCCAATCTGTAAGACACATCTCCCACTCGGTCCAAAATCTCGAATGGGCCGATATATCTCGGACTAAGCTTTCCACGAATACCGAACCAGATTACACCTCTGGTGGGTGATATTTTCAAAAACACATGATCTCCTGTCTGGAATTCCAATGGCCTTCTCTATGTGTCAGCCCAACTCTTCTGACGGCTCTGAGCTGCCCTGAGGTGATCTCTGATGATTTTGACTTTCTCTGTAGTCTGAATCAGGATCTCTGGCCCCAAAAGTCTCCTCTCACCGACTTCATCCCAACAAATCGGTGACCTACACTTCCTCCCATACAATGCCTCAAAAGGTGCCATCTTGATACTTGCCTGATAGCTGTTATTATAAGAAAATTCAGCCAGATGAAGATGGTCTTCCCATGATCCATTGAATTCAATCATGCAAGCCCGCAACATGTCTTCAAGAATCTGGATAGTCCTCTCAGATTGTCCGTCTGTCTGCGGGTGATATGAAGTACTGAATTTCAGACGAGTTCCTAGACTTGCTTGGAGACTTTCCCAGAAATGAGATCTGAATCTAGTGTCTCTGTCTGATACAATACTAACTGGAACTCCATGTAGACGAACTATCTCCTTCATGTACTTGTCTGCCAGGACCTCTGTTGTCTGACCTACCCGGAATGGTATGAAGTGAGCTGACTTGGTGAGGCGATCAATGATTACCCATACAGCATTATTACCTTTGGGACTACGAGGTAATGCCGTAACAAAATCCATAGTGATGTGCTCCCACTTCCATTCGGGTATCGGTAAAGGTTGTAGAAGTCCAGCTGTCCTCTGATGCTCTATCTTTATCTGTTGACACACCAAGCACTTGGCTACATACTGGGCTATCTCCCTTTTCATAGCATTCCACCAAAACTGCTTCTTTATATCCTGATACATTTTGTTTCCCCCTGGGTGTATGGAATAGGCTGAACTGTGAGCTTCTGCTAGGATCTTCTGTCTAACTTCTCCTTGGGGAACACAAAGTCTGCTACCAAAATATAATGCACCATCTGGATGAATACAGATATCAGTCCTCAATCCAGCCTCTACCTGAGCTCGGAATATCTGTAATCTGGGGTCTTCCTTTTGAGCTTCTTTGATCTCATCTATCAATACTGACTGAATCTGCAAAGTCATGAACTGTCCTGCCTTATCCGTTCCTTGAACTATCATCAAGTCCAATCTTATGATGTCTTGGATCAACTCCTTCTGCTGAGTGATTTGGACTAGTACTCTATTCTCTGGCTTCCTGCTCAGTGCATCTGGTACTGTATTGACCTTACCCGGATGATATTGCAAGTCTATATCATAGTCCGCCATCAGTTCAAGCCACCTCCTCTGCCTCATGTTCAACTCTTTCTGTGAGAAAATATATTTGAGGCTCTTGTGATCCGTGTATATCAACACTTTGTCTCCCAGAAGATAATGCCTCCAGATTTTTAAGGCAAATATAACAGCTGCTAGCTCCAAGTCATGAGTTGGGTAATTCCGCTCATGAGTCTTCAGTTGCCTAGATGCATATGCTATGACATGATCATGTTGCATTAGTACACATCCCAGGCCTTTTCCTGATGCATCACTGAATATGATCATCCCTCCTCTACCTGAGGGAGTCCTCAAGATTGGAGCTGAAATGAGTCTCCGCTTCAATTGCTCAAATGCTGCAGTACATTCTTCTGTCCATATGTACCTTTCCCCTTTCCTGGTGAGCCTGGTCAACGGGGCTGCAATCCTAGAGAAATCTTGGACAAAGCGTCTGTAATATCCGGCTAGTCCAAGAAAACTCTTAATTTCAGTCACCGTCCTCGGAATTGGCCAATCCTTCACTGCCTGGACTTTGCTGGGATCAACTGAAATTCCTTCCGCTGAAACCATGTGTCCAAGGAAGGCTATACTGTCCAACCAAAAGTCACATTTGCTCCTCTTAGCATGAAGCTGCTCCTGCTGGAGAGTCTGCAATACAATCGTCAAGTGTTCCATGCTCCTTGTTGTTCTTTGAATAGATCAAAATGTCATCTATGAAAACAACAACGAACTTATCCAAGTAGGGCGAAAACACTCTGTTCATCAAATCCATGAAAACTGCAGGGGCATTGGTGACTCCGAAAGGCATAACTAGAAACTCATAGTGGCCATAACGGGTCCTGAATGCAGTCTTCGGAATATCCTCTTTCTTCACCCTCAGCTGATGGTAACCCGATTGTAAATCTAATTTAGAGAATACTCGGGCTCCATGAAGCTGATCAAACAGATCATCAATCCTTGGTAAGGGATACTTGTTCTTGATGGTAACTTTGTTCAATTCTCTATAATCAATACAAAGTCTCTTACCACCATCCTTCTTGTTCGCCAATAATACTGGAGCTCCCCATGGTGAAGTACTTGGTCGAATCAATCCTTTGTCTGAGTATTCCTGCAGCTGCTTCTTTAGAATCTCTAACTCCGTCGGTGCCATCCTGTACGGAGCCTTAGATATAGGAGCTGCTCCAGGCATAGTCTCAATAGAGAACTCGATCATCCTTTCAGGTGGAAGTCCTGAGATTTCAGCAAACACTCCTGGGAATTCATCCCACACCGGTATTCCCTTCTTCTGAATCTCCGAAGTAGTCATCCGAGTCTTTCTCTTGGTAGATTTCACTTCTCCACTAAATTGGAATTCCGGCTGAAGAGGGATTCTGAAATTAATCTTCTTCTCCCTACAGTCAATAACTGCATAATACTAACTGAGCCAGGTCATGCCTAAGATTACGTCGTACCCTTTGGTGTCTAGTACGAGCATATCTATGGCCAAGGTCTTATCACAAAGTTCTACTGGACAATCAGTACAAACTCTAGTAGATATGACTACCCCATTCCTTGTACTTATCTCCCAATTGTGGTCTAAAGATCTAACAGGTATAGAATGCAATGCCACAAAATGATCTGAGATATAACAATGGGAAGCACCTGAATCGAAGAGAGCTAGAACAGGTTGTGAATGTACTCTGATGTTACCTGTTATCACTTCCTCTGAAGTTTCAGCCTCTTCTTCCGTCAAGTTGAAAGCTTGACCCCTACCACGTCCCGCTGCAGTCCTAGCTCCTCTCTGGACTGGGCGAAAAGCTTGCTGTGGAGGAGGGGGAAGAGCTCTCTTAATCATCGGTCCTTGGTTCCTCTGTCCAAGTGGCCCTGGAAGTGATCTCTGTCCATTTGGTCCCTGCAGTGCTGGCAAGGCTTGGCCGGCTGTCCCCATTCTTCTATGTGGACAGGCTTCTATGGAATGGTCTCGGGAACCACACACCAAACATAGTCCATTTGCCCTACGGCAATTCTGCTGAGAATGACCTGGTTTCTGGCAAAAGTTACATATAGGACCTGGTTGAGTCATCTGGTAAGGAGCTGGTCTGAATGGTTGCCTCATTGCCTGAACCTTTGCTGCTCTGCATGGGCCTCCTCTTCCCATTGGTGGAAACGGCCTCTTCATGGCCTGGTTCCTCATCTGGTTCACTTGCTTCTTCTCTAGCCCACGCTCCACTTCTCGAGCTATGGTGAGGACTTCTGAATAAGTCTTCAGTTGCTGGGGCATTAAGAAGACCTGGATGTCCATCTGCAAGCCCTGCTGAAATCTACTTGCCCGCTTCTCCTCATCAGTTACCATGTATGGAGCAAAGCGGCTAAGTCTGAGAAATTCCGCGGCATACTCGTCCACGGACCTATTCCATTGCTGAAGTCGGATAAACTGCTCTTCCATGTCCTTCTGAGCAGTAGCAGGGAAGAATCTACTGTAGAAACTCTTGGAGAATGTGTCCCAGGTGACAGGCTTCTCCAATCTGGCCTCCTCAGCTAGCCACCAAGTTCTAGCTATATCCTTCAACTGAATCTTGGCGACCTCCACTTGGTTCTCCTTTGGCACTCGGGCTGCATTCAACAGATCTGAGGTGTCTGTCAACCATTGCTCAGCATCCAGGGGTTTCTCTCCACCCGTGAATATGGCTGGTTGCAGCCTTCTGAAATCTGATATATTCCCCGGCCTCTGTTCCTTTGGAGCTGTCAACTCTTGCCGGAGGAGTTCCGTCTGTTGCTGCTGGTTCTCCATCATCGTCTGGATGACCCTCAGAATATCGGTATTCTCTCCCGCAGGTCCATTCGATACTTGTCCAGAGTTGTTACGACCCGTCCTTCTCTCCATACCGAGTTGGGGAAAAGATAACTGGAATTGGGAAAAATGGAAGGAGTTTAGGACACAAGGGAAGGAATCAAGAAGGAATCAAGAAGGACTCGATAACTTTGTACATTGTAGTTGGCAATAGCAAATTACAGTAATTTGCTGCTTGATTGTACTTTAGGTGTGAGAGCCTAGGCTCTGATACCAACCTGTAACGCCCCGATCCTGGCGGATACGGAGACGTCACTGCGACGTATATACGTAGGTCAGAAAGTACCCCCACGTATATACGCTAAGCATTTAGTACAACAAAGATCAGAGTACAACACAAAGCGTGGTATTCATAATATGCCAACTTAAAGTACAAATACAAAGTTATACAGGATATGATAAGCTATTACACTTTACAAGTGTATTTTATCACAACCAAGTCCAAAAGTAAGATTTACAAGATATGCACAAAATGCTCACGAGTAGGATGGAGATCCCGTGAGTCAAAAATGAGGAGTTTGGCACAGAAGGCTGGAACTAGTCCGCCTGTTCGCTAAGATAAGCTTGATCCTCTGTGGATGGCTCCACTTCGATCCAAGCTTCGGAACCTGAACATACAAATCCAAGGGAGTCAGGACCTCCCAACAATGGACAAGCTACAGCCAAATGGCTAAGATACACGAATAGGCAAGATAGAACAGTATAATGAATATAAATCAACAAGTAATGAAAGCATGAAGAGATAAAATTCGGATGCAATGAATCTACAGTTAGAATCTATTATTATTATTACTTGTCTTACTGTGATATCTAGCTATGTGACCCAGCGTCCCAGCGCACATAGATCCATATCCTAGTAAAACAAGGTTGTTATTGGAAACCAGCGGGATTATCAACGAACTATGTTTACAGTGGGTCCCGTGCATGCCCGGGACCACGGTCCAGGGTGTTCCGTTGCTTGGTGACGGAACCAGCCGCAAGGCCTATCAGGAGGGACTTATGTATGCCCTTTATCATGATGGTATCAGGAAGAGGGAGCAAGCACTCCCCTCGGTCCCCTGGAGGCCCTCAGGTCAGACCGGAATATAATTGTACAATATACCTAATACCACTGTAAACATGAACACATATCGATATCCGCATGTTTCCCCCGACCCATGTATAAGTTGGTCCATTTTATACAAAAGTCAAGTGCATCATGCTTGGTTTTAAGAGATAGCATGATAAGAGGTGATATTCACTATTTAGCAAGTCATGAGTCGAGAATATATAATAACCAGTCATGAAGTAACAAGTGGTGAGATCCATCAAGTAACAAGTCATGTAGTACCAGTCATGAAGCATAAACAAGAATAATATAACACACATGTATCGAGGGTAAGATCCAAATTCAGAAAAGAAATCAACTATAATAAACAGCCTAAATTAGTCGACTAGGTGGAATGGTTAGTCGACTAATAGGGGTCTTAAGTCGACTAACAGTCTGGATTAGTCGACTAAAACTGGGTTCCAGAGAGTTGGAATTCTGTTTCAGGAAAAGTTAGTCGACTAGGGTGAAATGTGTAGTCGACTAACAGATACCTAAGTCGACTAATAGTGGGGCTAAGTCGACTAAAACTGTGATACAGAGAGTTGGAATTTATTTCAGGGAAAAGTTAGTCGACTGTGTAGTCGACTAACAGATACCAAGTCGACTACTAATTAGGATAAGTCGACTGGAGCCGAGAGTTGGGGTTTTTGCTTCAAGGAAAGTTAGTCGACTAGGGTCAAGGATGTAGTCGACTAAGGGTCTCTAGTCGACTGGTAATTTGGTCTAGTCGACTAAAACTGTGTTCCAGAAAAAGGTTACGTTTCAAGTAGATGGGTTAGTCGACTAATACCTAGGTCAAGTCGACTAATCGTGGGAAAACAGAGTACAAAACAGAGTTTTTGATGGTTGTTCTTGATGGTCTAAACATATGATTTTGAAGACATAAGAGTACAAGAATTGTAAACACAAGTATTCTAGGAATTTGACAAGTCTTGGTGAGTAAAAATACTCACAACGAACGGCTAATCGAAGCTTTACGAGTTCCGAAAAGATCGTTGTCGACGAATAGCACCAAGGTGACCCTTGACGATATTTGATACGATCCCAAATCCAAAGTAGTGGTTGCTTGAGATGGAGATGAAGATCTAGGTGTTTCTTTTGAAGTTGGTGGTTGAGGTTGAGATGGAGGAGAAATTGGTGAAGGCTAAAATCTTGTTGAAGTGAAGAAAAGAGAATTTGAAATGTAAAGGAATTGTTTAAATAGGGTTTGGATTTGTAAAGGAGATGTAATTAAGTAGAAGAGAGGGGGTTTTGTGCAAATAGGGGAGGTGAGTTGTCTCCCTTGGCCTATCATAGCCGGCCATGGAAGAGAGAGAGAAAGAGGGGCATTAATGGTAGAAGTTGGTGGAAGTGTGTGGAGTTTATTAGAAATTTGGGAGAAAATGGAATTTTGGAAAAATTGGAATTCTTGTGGATTGTGGAGGAAGGAAAGAAATAAGGAAAAAGGAAAAAGGAAAAGAAATTATAAAAGAGAAGATATTTTCTCAAATTTGAAAAATGAAAATATTGAAAAGACAAAATCCCGGTTTAAGTCGAGGATGCGGAAAACATTTCGGAAAATACCGAAATCGTCCGAAATTCAAGTATCTCGGAACGACTCGTAAATTTTACCAAAAATCAAGAATAATATATGAAGACTCATAGTGAAATCCGTTTGAAGAAATACTTTATGGTTTTAAAACTAAAAATCCCGGAATCAGTTAGCTACCGACTCCGTTGGAATTTTCATAAATTCATAAAATACTCATAAAAAGCATTTAGGTAGGAAATGTAATTCTAAAAGATAAAGTCTAAAGGACCTTCTAGAAATTCTTAACTGTTTGCAAATTAAAAATCCGAGAATCGATCAGCGGCACTGGTCGACACCGGTTTTGAAGAATTTTCTTTTAATTCAAGAAAAATTCAGAAAATCATAGAAAATCTAATATATTGGAAAATAATATTTGAAACTGAAATCGGTCAAATACAGGAAGTAAATCGAAAAATACGATCGAAAAACTGAATACGCAACTAAGTACGTATTCTGGAAACGGGGTATTACAATTAGAAAGAAGTTAAAAAGCCGGAAAGATTTTACTACTTGTGCCTAGTGGCAGTAAAGTGTATTGGTTTTGGACGACGATACTTATTCTAAAATTTGATAGGTTATGACTCGATATATTCTTGACGTAATAATTTTTGTTAAGTTTCCAGTGTAGCTAGTGAAATGACATAGAACCCTCCTATCAGATTTTATATAAATTTCAGAGTCTTGGTGCTAGATCAAGTGGTACTCTGGATCCAATAGCACTAGATTAGAATTCTCTGAGCTCAGCATAAAACAATATTCTCATAAAAGAGCTCTTATCCTTATATTATATTATTTCAAGTTCAGGTAGGTATATTGTTGGGCATTTCTGCATCATTAAATAATTGCTGTTGCATTCGCCCAGACACTTGAAAAATCTGACATGTCTAGGGGTATTGATACATTTGGGTATGTCGAGCACATTCTGATGAGATGAATTATAGATCCAATCAATTGGTAGGACTAACACAAATCCTAATGGCAAAGGGAAAAGGGAGGCAACTGGAAGAATTACTCGACCCATCTCTCCTTCCGCACATGATTTAGAAGTGAGATTCAAGAGGTTCGGGATAACTAAGGATTATGGCAGATGGCAAGTATTATAATTTTCAATAATAAGAATAAGTTTTAATAACGCATGTTGTTACAAATTAATAACACTGTCCAATGTTGCGGGTTTACAACTCACAGTCCCGAGCTAATAGGACTGTGGTTTCCGACTCTATGATTGCGGGATAGGATTAGGCTGAAAATTTCATCGACAATATTCACAAGTTTGGAGTACTGCGATAGAAGGGTATAAAGGGGGAGATTGTAAACAAATTTTCATATTACTTGTCTATAAGAATTAACATGGTACTCACGTCACACCAGGCATTGATGTTTTAGACTTGAGCTGCTCGGAGGCAAATTCTGATACGGTTAGAGCAATGTATTGTTTATATAGGGTGTCTCAGTATCTTTATTTCAATAGCCCAGTGCACGTAGATCATCGAAGTAAATCATAGTGGTGAGATATTCTTCAAAATCAACTTCTAGGCAGTAAGTTCTCAAGTTTATGAGATTTAATTTTCTAAATATTATATGCGAAGGTCTTGATTCATAAACTCATCATATATAGGTAATAAGGCTGCAGGAGCCCTTCCAAGCGTTTATTTAAACAACACTTCGTTGATTTCCCTGGCTATGAACAATAGCTAATTACTTTCTCAATAGGAAGAAAGATCTAATATTGATGGTTAATTATAAATTGATGCAACAGAAGACTACGAAGAAATATTGAGTGGATACCACATGGCTGTGAGCTAAGAAAACTATATCTTTTCATATTGCCTCATAAATATGTGAATTTTAGGCATGAGCAAATTATATCATTGATATTGGTGTCCATAGAGGATACTTCGCTTTAAATTGTGAGATTGGAAATCAATAGTTACGTAAGTAGCAGTTATGAAATCGTCAGAGATGGAACTGTTAATTACGAAGTCGGGAATCAAGGTTGGTAATGAATTGTCTAATCATATTGGTAGTCATTAATTGACTAACTGACCGAATAATTATGGTATTAGGAGTTCTGTCGGACCATACTAGACATATGAGCGTTAAGAAACTAGTGATGTTAGACGTATGAATGAAAGCTCGGGTGCGTTGATGTGAATAGAAATCCAACATTATTACTGATACTCGGGTGTAAATTATTATAAGAGTTTCTCATAATAGATAACTTGTTGATATTGCTTATTCTTCATATGGTTATTGATACACTGTGCACCCACATCTAAGTGATGATTGTTTACAACCTTGATGTACGTTGAATATATATGAAATTGATGGGGATGTCACATGAACATAACTAGAAAGTTGTATACCTATGTGACAATTATTTTTGCCCTAAAGCAACAATTTTAGTATTTGTTTTGTTGATGAATTGATCTCCATGACATGTATGCATTGTAAAATTTACGATCATGATTGTATGCTACATAATTGAATGTTGATGTGCTAGTAGCACAACTCAAAAGGCTAATACTTAATAAAGTAAATGAGAAGCTGACTCATTAAATGGAGATGAATAGATCACTACAGTATTAACTGGTAACTCATATATATGTATATACACATATGGTGTGTCATATATGGATGTTAATGGACAGTAGTGTCAAACTAAAAGGTAAACTGCAATAAAGGGGTTGGTGTTCGTATTGTGACGAAATCATTATTTATGCTTTGGAATGTGTGTGTGTGTATGTTTGTTACATCTTTTGCATTGGAGGAAGGAGCCGGGCAGGAGCCGGTAGGAGGGGGAAGACGGTGGGATTGTTATATATATATATATATATATATATATATATATATATATATATATATATATATATATATATTGGAGGAAGGGGCCGTGCGGGAACCGGTAGGAGGGGGGAAGACGGTGTTATTGTTGTAAATACATACAAATATATATATAGGAGGAAGGGGCCGTGCGGGAGCCGGTAGGAGGGAGAAGACAGGGAATTCTCACACTTCACTGTGGTTGTATATGCATGTGTATCATGTGCGTTGTGCACATCTCTAAGTATGATATGTGAATATCGTGAAGTGTAGTATGATTATGTGTGATCGCGTTATCCATATGGATAAATTATACTTAGATGATATGGGGTGATATTGTGGTATTATATTACCGAGACATATACTTACCCCCCATGAAACTTCGATTTTGATTGGTTGTACCTAATGTATGAGATATGAGTTATGTGATGATATGTGTCAAAAGTACTTAAAATAGAGCCATGCATAAGTTATAATAACTGAGAGAGTATCTTATTGAATTTCTAGACCAAGTAATCTGTAACAGAAAAACTAAAGAAAGTTAAAGAGAATCGATTTTAGAGAAGTCAGACCGTCACATAGATTATATGGATCCTTGTGTTAATCATTCATTATAAGATATTGCTCTCTCATCGTTTCATTTGTTCATCTGTACTTTCTAAATTGTTGAAGAAAGAAACACGCACCTTAATTGTATTTTCCTTCCTTGATTCACTTTGATTCTCTCTCACTGAGCTGTCGAACTCACTCCCTCCCAGTTTTATATTTCAGGTCGCTGTATGGCAGAAGACCAGCTTGAGATTTAGGCGTTTGCTGAGAAGTTTATTATTAATGATTGTATTAGATTATAATTTAGTTCCTATTGGGAATCCTACTTGATGTATACTGATACCTTATGTACGTTTTGAGAGATGGATATGTATGAAGTAAGTTAGATTGTAATTATGGTGATGTGTTAAAGTTATAGTTAGATCTGTTTATATTGTGGATGCCGAGAGGAGTACTCTCGACCATATGTTTTCTTTTTGTTTCATATAAGTAGGCGATGTCAAGCCGAAATCATTATTTGAGAAATTAACAGGCCGTGGTGAGCCGAGGTATTATTATGATTGCTTGGGTGATTGTTAACTTTGACTTACATGTTTGATTTGAGAATAAGTGGACTGTTGTTGGTCAAAATTTCTGTAAATTGAAATGTATATTTGAGCATGTAACATTTACAAAGGAAGTGCTGCCGAAAATTTTAAGAGCTTGGAATGATTATGATAATCTATCAGTTTAAAAGAATATTTTTGTTATAATGGAATTTATGAAATCTGAGACCGTTACAGAGAGAGTCAACCATATGGCATTGAACAAAATCTCAAGAAAAAAGTTTCGCAGAAAGAAAAATTTGAGGAAGATAAGCCAATAAAACAAAGCAAAAAGAAGGCAAAAAAGTTGTTGGTTAACCTGGAATGACAGGAATAGGGGAAAAGATGTAACAAGGTAAAAGTGCTAACTTAGGTAGGAAGTGATAGAATATTTCCTGTTTTGAGATAAATTATTAGTTAGAGGGACTAATAACAAGTAAGCGATAAATTGTTAGTGACTTATATTAATGTTCAAATAAGAACCTAAAAATTATCAATTTGGATTTAGATCTGAAATTCTATACTGGAATGAAATTCCGTCTTGTGGAATCATATTGAATATTTGACAATACATTCCGTACCCTGCTAAAAAAACCGATCCTTGTTTACCAACCACACATTATTGTCTAACCAATTCCAATTCTCTCTCGATACGTTCCTAAAAAAATCCGATTCGTGCTGATTCTTCCCCCAACTAACGAAGAGATCTTGGCGGAATTGCCACATATGAAATTGAGCACAATTTTGCAAAGAAATACCCCACTTGCTTCTCGAGAAGAGATGGGAAACAGGCTCCGCGATTTGGGATGAACAAAAATACTTGTTACGACAATAGCACTTAGTAAGACCAACCGAAGGGCTAGGTTTCGCTACAAAAAGGGGGTTTATTTTGGAACAAACTTACACTATACAATGAAAAATAGCACAGAGTGATAGAATTCGTGGAATCATAAATGATCTACATAAGATACTTCTAATAGAAAGAATCACACATTGTCGAACAATTCGACAGACCAAATTCCCAAACCAACCCAATTCATATAATATAGACAAAGGAACGTTGATACATTAAGGACTGGAATGAAATTCCGGTGGGATTTCCAGTGGGATGAGATTTGATTCGGGATGGACTGAATATGAAATAAGATTTATATAAAATAGTCTGGAGAAAAATCCGGATCTGCTTTTATTTTATTTTAGGTCCCAACGGGGGGTTCCGGTACATTGTAATTCATTTGATTCAAATTCAAATAAGACGTTCTCTTATCGGATTTGAATTTTACACAGATTTCGTTCAAATTTGACCCGTTTGCAGTCCAAAAATAACATACATATTTGTCTATTTTTTCCCCCTTGGATTCTTTTGTTTTGTTTTTTTTTCTTTTTTCCTTCTCTTCTATGTTCATCAGTGGCTTCTTTGACCATACGCTATAACAAATTTATTAAATATTGACTTGATAACTGAGGAAAACCTGATTAATGAATATAGACTTGATAACTGAAGAAAACCTGATTAATGAATATAAATCCTTGACACCTCTACATTTTATGTTTCCATTATTTTATTTGACTTATTTGTTATTTTTGACTATTAGAACAAAGAAGAATTCTTGTTTTTTAAGCCTAAACCTAATAGATTATTGTCTTCTACTGACTCCTGTGACATGATGATTTGTGTTTGTTTCTACATGTCACCTAAATTGAAAGCTTCCATTTTCCATAAGATATTTCTTATGTTGCTTAAGGGAAAAAAATAATATTCACATAATATAAAGTTCTATACTCTAGAATTCTGGAATCTGGACCCAACCTTCCCTGTTTTCATTTCCTTAAATCTTTCAACATTATGTGAGTAGCTTTAAATTGGAAGTTATGAAAACTATGTAAATTGATGGGTTGAATTTATATAATAAACGCCTAAAATTAGAGTATTTATATGAGATGGATATACAATAATACAAGGAACATGCATTTGAAAAAGATTGCACGCATCCAAAATCTACGCTTATTCATATATCCTTGTCTCGTTTACATGAAATCTCACACACATATCTCATCCTCTTTATCTTATCTATTTAGGTTCATATGCACCCGGTATTCTATAAAAATCTTCTGTTTCCAACGGACTTTTTTGGTTATGCACGTATGAAATTTCAAAATAATGAGATAAGAGGGAGTCAGTGTGCGAGCCAACATCTTTACACATGAATGACACGTATAAAAGAATTTAATTGTACAGTTAATTAGAAATCTGGAATTGATAAAAACAAATTAAAGAGGAAATTTAACAGAGCCCATACCATCATTTTTCACTGCTATGCACAGAAGTTTACATGCATTTCATTTATGTGTCTAAAAATACTGTAGCCAAAACTGATTGGATCAAAGTTTTTTCTCATGACGTATATAGAAACTTTGTCCGCTGCATCATCCGCGTGAGAGGGAGTATCGTCAACTTCTTCTTTCTTATTTTATCTCTCAGCTATCCCTCATTCTTCCTCCTCTTTTTCCTTTTTTCTCTTCTCTTTGTTCTGAGCGGTTCATTAGTTTTTTACTAACAGTGTCAGTATATTAATTTAAATAAGCAACCCTCAAATAAGGAGGTTATATGTTGTGGACCGGGAAAAGTCGGATCCGCACCCAGATCTGAATCCTAGACCCCAGATCCAGTGGGGGACCAACAGACAACCCGAACCGATAGCAGCGCCAGCCCCAGCGGGGCCTGCTCTCTTCAACCCTCATCCATTGTTGTCTTGTCCCCAGCTCTTACAATACTCCGCGAGTCAACATACCATCCCACGAGCTAGTATAATAGCTTCTCCACTCCGAACGCTCGCTCTCGCTCTCTCTCTCTCCACAACACAAGAAGCGAGCGGGAGACACAAAATACTCTATAGAGAGAAAGAGATCCTCCGTTGTTTCTCCCCCACGCGCCCCCCCCCCCCCCCCCCCCCCCACTCAAAAGCTATCACGTCGTCGCCATGCTCTCACTCAAAGCTACCGCCTTTCTGGTAATTACACCCATAATTATCCCCAATTTTAATCTTAATTTGTCCATTTTTTTTCTTAATTTAGTAAAATAAAAGATCTCATCAGACTCAAGTCAAGCGCCCCCCCACCCCACCCCACCCGAAAAAAAAAAAAAAAAAAAAAGGGCAAAGTCCACATCCCCCATTTCTGTGGCAGTGGAGCTGCGCCACCACTGACTTCAACATTAGCACACATTATTTTCAAAGAGATATTTTTCTCCCCTTCTTCGATTTAAGTGGTGGCCATTGTTTCTTTCTTGCATGCTTGTTTTGCCCTCTGTGTCTCTCTCTCTCTTTAGAACTGCGAAGAAAAGAACGAATTTTTCTCTTCGCAGCGAAGGCGGTCGCCGGCGGTGGGATCGGTGGTGATCAAGTGCTGTGGGAAGAACAAGGAGGGGAGCGCGAGCTCGAGCCCGAGGGGGTTGACGATGGAGAGCATGATGAAGGAGAGGAGAGGGGATAACGCCTCGGTTCTCGATCTCGATCCGAAATCGACCGTCGGCGGCGGGGTTGAGGACATGTACGGCGAGGATCGCGCCACCGAGGAGCAGCTCGTCACGCCGTGGACTGTTTCAATTGCCAGGTCTAATTCGCTGAATCGATTGCTTTGGTTCCATCGATCTTGAGTTTTGTTTTTTGTTTTTGTTTTTTAAAATTTAATCGCGAGATCTGAGAAGTTTCCTCTTTTGAGCTGGATTTGCCGTGTTTTGAATTATTCGTGATGAGTTTTTTTTCCTCCTATTCTTTAGTGTACCTTAGATTTTGGTGGGGTTTGTTTGGAACGAAATAAAATTGTCATTTTTTTGGCTTAGTGTTGGTTATCCGAATTTTTGTTTTAGTAGCTGATAGTTGTAGGTTGTTGGGAGTTGGAAGAAACGTGAAAGAAAGTTTTTCTTTCTTTCTAAAAAATTATTTGAAATTATCTGTTCCTGCATTTTTACATTTTGCAAATTTACAACCGGAATATTTTTTTTTCCGTTTTCTTTTCCCTCCTCAATTGTAAATCAATCTTAAATTCTGATAGACTGAGTGAGATTTTGGTATGATTGGGAGCCTTTTTATCAAAACTGACTAAAATTTTAGAATCTTTTCTTCCAAACCTAGCGGATCGAGTGCTACCTTGGTACAATCAGAAGTGTTTATTTACATTACAAGTGATGATGATTTGTTATTGTTGACTATTCAAAATTTATGCAAAGCTTCCCTTTATCAGTAAATAAGTTTTCCATCGAAATGTTCTGTCTCTCTATTTTTTGGGTTGATTCATTGTACATTTGATATCTTAATCTGATGAGTGTTACCCGTATATTCTTTGATTTAGTGGTTACTCGTTGCTGAGGGATCCACACCACAACAAAGGGCTTGCCTTCACTGAGAAAGAGAGGGATGCCCACTACTTGAGAGGCCTCTTGCCGCCAACATGTGTTTCCCTAGAGCTTCAAGTCTGCATTTTTTTATCTCTTGTTAGAGCTTCTTTCATCTGAGTTTGTGCTGAATAACATTTACTCAAAAAACATTGGTCGCATCTTCCAGGAAAGGAAGCTCATGCACAATCTTCACCAGTATCAGTTGCCTCTGCAGCGGTACACGGCCTTGATGGATCTTCAGGTTATTGGTTTAATTATCCTTTTCTGATTCCGTTGTTATAGTCGAATTGTTTGGGCTATTGGATTGGCGGCAGATCTGACTTTGTTGATGTTTTACTATTAAATTTATGTTTTTAGGAGAGAAATGAGAGGCTTTTCTACAAGGTTCTCATAGATAACGTTGAGGAGTTGCTTCCTATTGTTTACACGCCCACAGTTGGTGAGGCTTGCCAGAAGTATGGAAGCATCTTCAGGCGTCCACAGGGTCTTTATATCAGTTTAAAAGAAAAGTATGTTGTGGGCCTCTTGTGCTTCTCGTGGACTTTGATTATTTTTGTAATTTAAACTGAGTTTGCTGGATCTTGTAGGGGAAAGATTCTTGAGGTGCTGAAGAATTGGCCTGAGAGGAGTATCCAAGTTATTGTGGTTACTGATGGTGAGCGTATTTTGGGGCTTGGAGATCTTGGCTGTCAGGTAGTTAGGAATTGTGTCTGTGATGTTATAGATCAGAGGTTTATTTTGTGATTTTTGTGTTTATCTTGGAAGTTTGTTGATAGCTTAGTTGCATAAACTTTATGCAGGGAATGGGAATTCCTGTTGGCAAGCTTTCTCTTTACACAGCCCTTGGTGGACTGCGTCCATCTGCAGTAAGCATGTTAAATACCTGATTCCATTATTTTTGCTTAAGTCAATTGCCTAGATTGTGTTCTTACTATTCAGAATCACAAATCAGAAATAGATGACATAACTCTTACGTTACACATTCTACTACTCTGAATAGTTAATACAATCAACACTTCAATTTATTTCCAGTGTTTACCCATCACGATTGACGTGGGGACGAACAACGAGCAATTGCTGAAGGATGAATTCTATATTGGGTTGCGGCAAAAGCGTGCTACTGGACAGGTATGAGGGTCTGTAGACACTATCGGCTGTGTCACGCAATTTTTTTTGAATACATCGATAAGTGTTGCTAAACTGTTGTCTTGTGCATGCTGGCCTAGGAATATGCTGAATTACTACATGAATTTATGACTGCTGTCAAACAGAACTACGGGGAAAAAGTCCTCATTCAGGTTGGTCATAAAACTTGTGGGGAACCATTCTCCATTAAAAACTTGCTTTTTTCTTTTATAGTTTACTTTTATATGTTCTGTCTGAACTCAAATTTTATGCATGCAGTTCGAGGATTTTGCGAACCATAATGCATTTGAATTGCTTGCAAAATATAGCACAACTCATCTCGTTTTTAATGATGATATTCAGGTAAATTGAGCATCTAGCCATATTATCTATGTGATAATTAGCTTTTCTCTTTGTTAGACTGAAAATCCTTCATGGAACCGTTAGTTTTCTTGAGGAAAAAGATACTTGTCCAGTAATTGTACTTTGTAATCATTGCAGGGGACAGCTTCTGTTGTCCTTGCAGGGCTTGTTGCAGCACTGAAATTGGTTGGTGGAACATTGGCAGAACACACTTTCTTGTTTCTTGGTGCTGGCGAGGTCACTCTCTTTGTTTATCATATTTTACTTATTTCTCATGTTTCTATTTTTGCTTTGTTAACTGACTGGAGTAGTTTCTGAGTGGATTTAGATTAGGGGGTGTGAAAGCAACTGTTAAAAAGAACAGACACATCTTCAAAGCTCTGAGATAATATAATAGCTTACAGTAACAAAAAGTTACTGATATGTTTGCTGCTATTTTGTTGGGGGTGAAAGGAAAAAATGATAAGAAAATGAATGATGCACCTACAACTGGAATTAGATTGAATGAGCTTGCAATGTAAGTTTGGGACTGGGTCAGACTGGTCAAGTAGAAATGTCCTGTATAGGCTTTGTTCCCTAGTTGTTCCTGAAACTCTGGGTTTTTCTCCATCTTCAGTTATCTCTTCCCTTTCAAAGCATCATGTTTTAATCATACCTAATTTTAGCATAATATCTAGATTTTCCAATGATCATCTAGTAAACGTTATTGCTCGTCACTTTGTATTTTTACTGTTTGTATTTTGTACTCTGTCAAGTTGACACTATTTGTAAGACTACTGTGTACCTGATGGCTATGATGAACGGATGCGGACACGGGACACGGACATGAGACACGGCAAAAATTCAAAAATTAGGATACAAGGACATGATAAGCAATGTTTTATTATTATTATATATAGATAAATTTATAAAATATCAATCAATAAAATATCAATAGGGAGGAGCAGAGAGAGGAGAAGAGAGTAGAGGGGGCAGATCGAGAGAAAGAGAGGGTAGATCGAGAGAGAGAGAGCTTACTTTCACGACGAGACCACCACAGCACCATCACGAGACGAGACCACCACGAGAGAGAGCTTACCACCACGAGAGCGGACCACCACGACGACGAGACCACCACGACTTGTATACTAGATTTAGAGAAATATGTGACCACCCCAATCAGTGAAAAGAAGTATCCAATTTCAGAAATGCATACTAAATTTAAAGAAATATGCTTCTGGGAAACTTGTGAGCAATTAATAAGCACCATCAAAGGATTATTGATGAGATCTACTAGACCAATCTTTTGAAGTACACTGTCATCTTCTTTGATATAGAGTTGACTTGTATACTATGAAGTATGGACACAAATACAAGACATGGATACAACACAACAAGGACATGGAGGCACAACAAATTCTTAAAATGTAGGATACGGGGACACGGTGATATAACTATGTATGTGTGTATCTATATGCATATCAAAACTTGTAGTGATTAGGATGTGTTCTATTAAATTAAATAGTAAACAAAATAAAATTTAAATGATTCAAATCCATAACTTCTAATAAAGCAACAAGTAAAATAAAAAAGAAATCTAAAAATAATTTAATTAATACCTCACTTAGTACATGACGTGTTTAGATTCTACTAGCATAGTATTTGCTTATGTTGAAGAGACATTCTTTTTCATAATTTTTTTGAGCGAAGGTATTTAAAACATGAACTTTGGATTTTATCAAAGCCGACACGGCATTGGACACGGTCTCGACACACGAGTTTATGATTTTTTAAAATCCGACATTGTTTGGAGTGTCCAATACGCGTCGGGCAAGTGTCTTTGATGGGGAAACTCTCCAGGATTGCGATTCTACACCAGGAGGCGTCGTCGCACTCTTTCAGTTTGGTTCGAGTAGGGCTAGGGAATTCAAGCGACATTAGGTTGTTCATTTTAATTCTTTTTCCCTTTTATTGTAATTTTTATTTATTTATTTGATAGTTTTCTTTTAGTCCCATATCGGTTGTAATGGGATCTTCCCGTTGATGTAGGCCTATTTAAGGCCAAGATTGGTATTGTTATTGTTAGTTTTTAGAATGAATTAAAATTGCTTTTAAAGCTTTGTAGCCTGTGTGCTTTGGGTGAGAAACCCTATAGAGAGAATCTCGCCCAGTTTCCCATCATATTGGTATCAGAGCTCAAATCCTGAATTCTTTCCAAAACACAAAAAAAAATCCACAACAAAATTCCTCCTCTCAAAAATTAAAACCCTACTTTTTCTCCTCTCCTCTTCTAAGTGCCGCCATAAAAAAAAAAAAAATCAATCTCTCACTCGATTTTTTCTCCCCCCTCCAGATCTTTTCTCTGCTCATGAACCCACCACCCCTTTCTCGCAAGACCTTTTTTTTCTCCGTTCACAAACGAACTCTCCAAGCCTTAATTTCCTCGAGCTCTTCCTGCGAGCACTCGCCCGCCCTGTTCGACGCCGCCGTCCACTTCCAACAGCTCCTTGAGCTCTTCTCTCTCACTTTCTTAAAGGCGACTCCAACGAGTAGATCCCTCCCTCTCCTGAGCCACTGCCGACGACGACGCTTGGTCAAAGCTTCACCACACCTCCATTCTCATCGACGCCTTCTTCATCACCGCCACCCAACACCTTCCCGCGTCGCGCCACCATCAAGCCGGCGCAACCATCAAGAGATCAGATCCAGATCGAGATTTGATACCCATCAAAATTCGGATCCAACATCCTCTTTACGATCAGATCAATCTCCACCGCCTCCTTGCGACGCCGGCCTGCACCATCTTCGATCAACAGCGCCATCGCCGACTCTTGCCTATCGACAAGATCTAACTTCCATCACAATCGGAGATCCCATCATATCAGAGAATCACACATCAAGGAATCGCCGACTCCTGAGGTCGTCCTCCTCCCGATCAACGCCATCGGCCCTGTCAAGGGTCGAAGTCCTCAGATTAAAAGGGAATTTGAGAAGGATTGGAGAAGACGATCACTCGCCTCCATGCTGCCATCTCTAGTCAAAAAAAGGGCCTGCTTCCCTCCCTGTAATCTTTGCCATCTCTGATTCTAACAGGTGGGTGGTGGGGTCCAAGCTCAAGGCCTCGTACTCCATTTTGGCGGTTGCCATTGCAGCTCGCATTGCTTCAGAAGGCTTTGTGATGGTGTCAGATCGGATGTCTACTGTTCAAATGACCATTTTCTGAAATTGAAAGTACTACATCATTTTCGACTACCTCCAACTGGGACTCTTTTTCGACTATCCAGGTAATCAGTATTCAGGTATAAATTCCTTTGAATTGAAATTTTGGATTCCACCTTGATTCTGTCATCATACTTTCATCGATTATCTGCCATCAATAAATAGTGAGTGTGTGTATCTGCTTTGCCTTTTTATTTGCGACATCTTAATATTAATTTAAGGACTGCTAATACATAGTGGACATCGACAGTTGCATAGAATTAATATTTTACAAAATATTAAGGTCTAAATTGCAAATTCTTTTTCATCACAGTCTCTATTTTACACTCTTGAGCTTGCTAGCAAATTCTTTCGCCTTATTGTGCGCTTTATTTTACCGAATTATTGCTGATCCTTCGCATCTTTTGCATCATCTTGCACGATTGCATTAGTATTTGTTAGTGGCATATAGAAAATAATAGATTGCATTCATTATTATATATATATAAATTCTCATAAATTATGCATTTAGATAATAATAATAAAAAAATTGTGCATGCGTACTCGTAGTGGTAACGTCTACGACCCAGTAAAACCCAATACAGACATGGATCCCAATGTCTCTTCGTCTATCACTTCACCAACAGATTATATTACTCTTGAAATTCTCAAAACTCTTGAGGAAATTAAGGCCCAAATGAACACCTTAGGTCAGAGGCTGGATAGGTTGGAAGTAGAACGTCATGATGAAGCTCGTAATGAAGAGCATCAACTTAATAATCATCGAGAGGAAAGAATAAATAGGAATTACAATCGATACGATGAGGATGAATGGTACTTGAACATCAAAGTGGACGTATCGAACTTTGATGGCCGCTTAGACCCACAATATTATCTTGATTGGGTAATGAGTCTAGAGCGTTATTTCAAGTGGTACGAGATGTCCCAAGAGCGGCGAGTCCGTTTCGCTGCTATGAAACTGGTAGGACAGGCGGGACAATATTAGTCGAATGTTGAAAGACTGATAGCACTAAGGAGGCAAAAACCAATCCGGATTTGGGATGAAATGAAGGCCAAGTTAAGCCAGAAGTACCTCTCTATTACTTTTTAGGATCAACTGTTAGACAAATGAAGTAGACTGACACAAGGAACACGTTCTGCTACTGAATACATTGAGAAATTTGACGAGTTTTTGACCCGGTGCAGCGAGTTTGTCGATGAATCTCCAACGGTAACCCTCCCTAGGTTTAGGTCTGGTCTTCGTGATGATCTCCGTAGGGAACTCTTTGTAAGAGGTGTTAGTGATTTAGAACACGCCTATCGGATAGTTCGGGACTTAGATGCGTCTCGAGGATCTTACTATCAACGAGATTCAGATTACAAGAGCCAAAGCACTAGAGCCACTTTGGACAGTCCCAGCTCAAACCCAATCCTAACAGTTCGGTCCCAACAGGAGATCTCAAGGGTAAAGACTCAGATGAGAGCGTGCCACGAACCAACCCCCGCACCCAATGCTTTAAATGTCAAGGATATGGACACGTAAAAAAGTTCTGCCCAAGTAAATTCAGAACCCTCTTTCTGGATGATCAATCAGATGAGGTACAGGACGAACCTCAAAAGTACGTTGTATTCGTAGGGAATGCGAGCAGTGATTCTGAGAATGACTTGGAACAAGAGGAAGTTCTTAGTTCTATCAGGCATGTTGCTGTCGTTCGATGTACCTTCGCTTAACTTAAAGATATGGTTGACTGGCGTAGAACCTCGATCTTCCACACATGGATAAAGATTGGTGAAAAAAATTGTAAAATCATTGTCGATAGTGGAAGTTGTATAAATACTGTGTCATCTAGTTTGATTTCAAAGATAGGGTTGAAGACGGTCCCTCACCCTAACACGTACAAATTTACTTGGATTAACACAACATCGATGGAGGTGAACGAACGATGTCTTGTACCTGTGCAATTTGTCACCTATAAAGACAAAATTTGGTGTGATGTAAAACTGTGAATGCAGGACATGTGATTCTTGGTCGATCTTGGTTATTTGATATGGACGTAACTTTGTGGGGAAAGTCCAACACTTGTACTTTCAACTATGAAGGGCAACGGATCAAACTAATTTCGAGTCAACCCAGATCCAAACAAGAGAAAAAGCCAGTGGACACGAGAAAAGAGAAGAATCTCAACTTAATCAGCCCTAAAGAAATTGAACAAGAAGTGATTAGTGGGGCACAAGTCATCGTTTTGGTTGCTCGGGAAGTAGCGAAAAAATCTCATGAGACGATTCTTCCTGAAGTGGGCCTTATTATCACGATGTTTGCTGATGTGTTTCCTAACGACCTCCCTGATCAACTGCCACCGATGCGGGACATTCAACATGCCATTGATGTAGTTCCGGGAGCCACTCTATCCAACTTGTCGCACTATCGGATGAACCCGATGGAACATGCCGAATTACAGAGGCAAGTTGAAGAGTTGTTGAGCAGAGGGTTCATACGAGAAAGTTTGAGCCCTTGTGCGGTCCCCGCACTGTTAACGTCGAAGAAAGATGGGACATGGCGTATGTGTGTGGATAGTCGTGCTATCAATAAAATAACGATAAAATATCGTTTTCCAATCCCCAGGTTGGATGATATGCTTAACATGATGACCGGTGCTACCATCTTTTCAAAAATAGATTTGAAGAGTGGTTACCACCAAATTCGAATTCGCTCGGGAGATGAATGAAAAACAGCCTTTAAAACGAAGGATGGGTTGTATGAGTGGATGGTCATGCCATTCGGCTTGTCTAATGTTTCAAGCACTTTTATGAGAGTGATGATACAAGTATTGCGACCCTTTATCGGAAAGCTCGTAGTCGTATATTTTGATGACATCCTCATTTATAGCAAATCAACGGAGCAACATTTGGACCACCTCACGCAGGTCTGTGTAGTTTTGAGAAAGGAAAGTTTATATGCCAACCCTAAGAAATGTACCTTTCTTATCGACCAAGTCATTTTCTTAGGAGTGGTTGTTTCTTCGCAAGGTGTCTCTGCAGATCCCGATAAAATTAATGCTATCGTAGAATGGCCAGAACCATGCAATATTCGAGGAGTTATTATGGGTTAGCCACTTTCTACAGACGTTTTATTAGAAACTTTAGTACCATTATGGCCTCTATTACGATTGTTTGAAAAGGGAGGAATTCGAATGGACTAAAGCTGCTGCCAAGGTATTTTGGAAAATCAAAAAGAGAACGACGGAAGCTCCTGTTATGAGGCTTCCAGATTTCACGGAAGTTTTTTAAATTACTTGTGATACCTCAGGCGTTGGGATAGGTGGTGTTTTGAGTCAGGAGAAGCATCCCGTTGCCTATTTTAGCGAAAAGTTAAATGATGCTAAGCAACGGTACTCTACCTACGATAAGGAGTTATATGCGGTAGTGCAAGCTTTGCGTTACTGGCGCATACTTGTTACCGTAAGAATTCGTCATTTATTCAGATCATGAAGCCCTTAAATATCTCAACTCTCAAGAGAAGTTGAATTCGAGGTATGGTAGGTGGGTAGTATTCCTTCAAGATTACACCTACGTCCTCAAGCATAAGGGCGGGGTGGAAAATAGGGTCGCTGATGCTCTTGCCGTCGTCGCGCTTTACTTTCTGTCATGAGTACAGAAGTGGTTGGTTTCGAGAAGATCAAAGACACTTATGAGTCATGTCTTGATTTTGGAAATATATACACCGTCTTAAGGGATAGTTTGACTCATGAGATTAATGGTTTTCTTCTGCAAGACGGATATTTGTTTCGCTCTCGTCTGTTGTGTATCCCTTGCACTTCATTGAGAGAATTTCTGGTATGAAAATTACACGCTGGGGGACTTGCTGGACACTTCGGGCGAAATAAAACAATTGAAGCTGTAGAACATCGTTGTTATTGGCCGAGCTTAAAAAGAGATGTTGCAAGGCTTGTTAGTCAATGTCATACATGTCAACTCGCTAACCAACGAAAATAAAATACTGGTCTCTATACCCCCTACCAGTTTCAAACTGTCCTTGGCAAGATGTCAATATGGATTTCGTGCTGGGTTTACCAAAAACAACAAGAAAGCATGATTCCATACTTGTTGTAGACCGTTTTCCCAAGATGGCTCACTTTTTGCCATGTTCCAAAATGTCAGATGCATCTCGGGTTGCTACAATTTACTTTGATGAAGTTGTTAGGCTACATGGGTTACCCAAAACAATTGTCTCAGACAGGGATGTTAAATTCACGAGTTACTTTTGGAAAACCCTGTGGCATAAAATGGGAACTAAACTTCAGTTTTCTACGGCCTCTCACCCACAAACTGATGGTCAAACTGAAGTAGTCAATAGAAGTCTTGGTAATCTGCTACGATATTTAGTGGGTGAAAATCTTAGAGCATGAGATCTTGTGTTACCTACTGCTGAGTTTGCATACAACAGTTCTGTCAATAGAACCATAGGCATGAGTCCATTTGAGGTAGTGCATGGTTATCAACCTAGGCAACCTATAGACTTAATTCCCATGACACCCCATCATACTAGGATGTCTAAGTCAGCTGCATCATTTGCATTTGCACATTCATGACTTGCATAAGGAGATCAGCAATCAAATTCAGAAAAATAATGCAAACTATAAAGCTTATGCAGATTTGCACATGAAAGCACACGAGTTTAACGTAGGAAACTACATGATGGTTCGGATTCGACCAGAACGGTATCCTCCTGGTACCGTGAAGAAATTGCATGCACGTAGTGCGGGACCATTCAAAATTTTGAAGAAAATTAATTTAAATGCATATATAGTAGATCTCTCACCGAATTTTGGCATTAGTCATTCTTTTAATATTGAAGATTTGGTTGCTTATAAAAGGCCAAATTTTTCTCCTGATAATTCTTTATTGGATGAGCCTTCCCCTGAGCCATCTCCTGAGAGACTCTTATTACCTCCTCTTTCCCAAATACATCCCACCCATATGGCAGAACAAATTGATGAAATTATTGATGATCAGATTCTCTATTAGAGATGGTGGTTACCACAGATTTTTGGTTCGTTGGAAAGGACTACATGATTCTGATAATACTTGGATTAATCGAGAGGAATTCCAACGGTTGGACCCTGATCGTCTGGAGCATTATGAGAGCCGAGAAGGTTCACATTCGATAGAGTCGAGTTTTTCCCAACCCCGGGGGAATGATGGAGACATCTCTCCAGGATTGCGATTCTACACCAGGAGGCGTCGTCGCACTCTTTCGGTTTGGTTCGAGTAGGGCTGGGGAATTCAAGCGACATTAGGTTGTTCATTTTAATTCTTTTTCCCTTTTATTGTAATTTTTATTTATTTATTTGGTAGTTTTCTTTTAGTCCCATGTCGGTTGTAATGAGATCTTTCCTTTGATGTAGGCCTATTTAAGGCCAAGACTGGTATTGTTATTGTTAGTTTTTAGAATGAATTAAAATTGCTTTTAAAGCTTTGTAGCCTGTGTGCTTTGGGTGAGAAACCTAAGGAGAGAATCCCGCCCGGTTCCCCATCAGTCTTGCAAGTGTCGGTGTCCGACACGGGCACGACACTCACTTTGAAGTATCTGTGCTTCATAGCCTGGTGGTACAAACTATTTGATTGCTTCATAGTTAGCATATCCACCATTTTTTTATTTCAGAATAATATGGGCAGGAGTTTAAAAAACTCTTCTATGTGGTCAACCCCAATACTGACACTAAAGAATTTTCCTTGTCAGGTGCATTGTGCCCCAATTTTGGTTTTTGATGTCATGACCAAATGTATTGTTGTTGTTACATTACACGTGGAATCTGGTTTGCCAACTCAACATGACAAAGATGTAGTAGTATAGTACGATATGAACACACCCAATGAAGTAGGGGTGTTGGCCAGCCAGCTTGATTGAGTGCTCATGCTTGGCTGGTTCATTTTATCAAGCTGAGTGTAGCTAGGTCCCTATGGGTGGTCATCTTGACCTAAACCTGAACCCAAATCTGTGTCAAACTTTTTGGGTTTGGATCACTTGTATTGGGTATGGGTCAAATTTAGGTCAACCCACTTGACCCAACTATGAATCGGGGTGGGTTCGGGTTAGACCCCTCAGCTCGATCGCTTTGAGTTGAGCCGAACATCTTCTTATGTGTATTTAACCCCACATTGACCAAACGTGCAATTGGGTAGAATAGTTAAGACTTTGATTTGTTGGAGATAGAGTGGTTATAAAGTTGGGATTTAGGTTACAATTTATGGGTTAAAATTGATTTATTTTTAATTTTGAATTAATTTTTAGCTAACTTGCCCTCTAATCAGGCAAGCGGGTTGGGTTTGGGTAATTGGATTAATAGTTGATTGGGTTAGGGTTTTAGCACTTGAACTGATTAATAATCCGGTGAGATTTAGGTGTAGCATATATGATGTGCAATCACCTTCAAAAAAAAAAATTGAAACTAGGGTTCTAAAAAAAGGATCTAGGAATTTGGATAGAGTTTTGAGCTTCACACTCCTTACACCACGGGCTTCACACACAAAACTCAAGATAATAATATCAAGAATTAACTGAAAATTTGTAATTTCAATCATGAATATTTCCAATAAGAAAGTCTTGGGGCCTATTTATAGGCCTTACAAAAGTCTAATTCCAGAAAATAACTGATGTGATACTAAATTTTCACACAAAAGAAAACACAACTAGACAAAATGAACTAAAAATCAAAATGACTAAAATCAAAAGAAGGCAGTACATGATGTCCTCATAATTTACCCTGGGGTGGGAAAAAAACTCGACCCTGTCGAGTGTGACTGAAAGCTGCTGTCTGGATGCGATAATGCTCGAGTAGGTCAGGGCTAACCGTCAGATATCTTCAGTATTCCAAGAATTTTCTGATTCTGGTCTTCCTCTCCACTTAACAAGATAGCGTCATGTTCCTCCATCTTTACTAGAAACAAACTGATCAATCAAAATAGAATCTATGTTTTCTGCTGCATGGGATAATTTAGAAGGAAGTGGTGATAGTGGAGGGCTTTCAGAAGGAAGGTCGTGGGTAGACACATCCATGAATGAATAGAAAGGGGTATCGAAAGTGTACCTTTACATGGAATCAAATCAACATTAAAAGTGCAACTACCCAAAAATTTGGTGGAAGGTCCATTACGTAAACAGTTGAATTGATCTTGCGGATTTAAAAAGGTCCTGCGCTTCGCGTGTGCAGTTTCTTCACGATTCCCAGAGGGAACCGTTTAGGTCTCATGCGGACCATCAGAGTAACCAATATTAAATGTTCTCAATCGACAATGAAAATCAGTAGAAGCTTTATAATTAGCATTATTTTTCATTATTTTATCTCTGATTTTCTTATATAATGCACGTATATGAGATGTGAATACAGATGCAGCCTGATACCTTAGAATGGTGTGGTGTTGGCAGTAGAGGAAGGGATTGGTGGACAGAGTAGGCAAGACGAGTAGGAAAATAGGAGATAGTGGTGGCAATTGGTGGTAGGGGAGATGGGTGGGCAGCAGAGCCAATGAAGATGAAGAAAGAGGCTCCTTTCTTCAATTTCTGATCAGAGATCCTTGCACTGATTAGGTTAGTTCCCTTAGAATTTTTAAGTGCATTAGGTGTTTGCTCAGGCTGTCTAAACTTGGGTCTCAGAGGTAGTAACTTAATCTTCTTACCCTTATGTAAAATTGACAGATGTTAGATCGATTGTAAATGGTAACATCTTTGTCGAACAACCATGGCCTGCCTAGAATAATTTGACCCCCGTTCATGGTAACCATATCACATCAGATTTTGTCCTTGTAAAAATTAACTCGACCGAGACAAGACAGTTGCTTCACTTTTAGGGCGTAGAGTTAATCCATGACATCTTGGATGGGGTATTGCCTTTAATCTAAGACATTCAGTCACCTTAGACAATACCGCATTGCTACTACTTTCATTGTCCACATCACCTTACAAGTCTCTTCTCCAATCTTGGTAAACATGTGAAAAGTTATAGTTCCTCTCCAATTATTCGCTTATTCGGGTTGCGTTGAGGTACACCTAACTACTCCTAAATGGGCTCTGTCGCAATCAGAAGTTAAACAAAAGTGTTTGAATTGTCGTCTCGTTGGTGCACATCACTTCCAGACCTTATCTACATCTTTTATGGGAACTTCCACTAAGAGTGCTTTGGTTTGACTCGGGCACTGAGTTGTAAAGTGTGTATCCCTGACATCTATAACATTGGGTACGCGGGTTGGCTTTTGCTAGCTCACTAGCCGTTTTTCTCTCAAAATTGCCAGTTTTGTGCTAAACGGACCCATTGGTCTGACACTTGAAGTACTGGATGTTGGTTTGCTCTGGGCTGGGAAGGATGAGTTATAGCTATGTTTGCTAGTGGTTGTGGTTTTGGAGCTATCCCTAAAATTCATTCGGTGCAAGAAGAATTCTCTAAACTCATCTAGGTCTGTCACCAGCTAATATGCATGTTTTAAAGTTGTGACGCCTCGAGCTATGAGCTCTCGGCGGTAGTTGTTCCTAAGACCTGACCTAAACCTAGATAGGGTCTGTTCGAAAGACTCAAACTCGATGGCACTGCACCAATTCAAGTATTCATCAAACTTTACGAATTTATTGGTGGCCGACTTGTTTCCTTGAATTAGCCTATTTCACTTGTCCAGTAACTGCTGACTGAAGGAAGGTGGAACGTATTTCAACATAAGTTTTTCTTTTATATCCTCCCAAGTCTCAACTGGCTCTTTGCTTCTATATCTCATCACTTTTTCAAGGTTCTCCCAATATTGTCTGGCTTGTCCAGTTAGTTTCATCATAGCAAATCGAAATTTTCTAGACTTAGACAACACCAACGAAAGTAGCGGTCCATAACTAGTTGTCAATCTATGTAAGCCTGAGGGTCTAGACATCCGTCGAAGGAAGGAGCATTTACTTTCACTTTTGACATACTGGGCATCTGTGTCCTCAGTGTGGTAGGGTTGAGCTTGCCTAAGCGGGAGTGACCTATTGTTGCTCGGGACTCGTTATTCTTTATGTGATCTGGGGTTTTCCTCAGGTCTGTTTTTAGCCTATCAAGTCGTGTGGCTAAATCCCTGCAATTGACATCAATCTGATCTTTATACTCTTGCGGTGGTTGGTCCATTTGGTCCATCTTAGTAAGAAGCGTGTTAAGTGTATCCTTAAGGCTAAGGTTCATTAGTGTAGAAGTTTCTCCTCCTGAAAAAGTTTTTCCACTTCTAGTTTGGCATGCAAATTTCTAACTAACCCTAAATGCAAACTACCCTAATATGAGATATATACTAATGTGAGAGGAATCAGAGATTAAATTAATGATAAATAATACCAACTTTTAAGCTTTGTTGATTAATACGTGATTAAGAAAAATATAATATTGGGACTGATTAAATTACACGTGCTAACACCGTAAATTTTCAAATCAATTCAAGTGATCACTGATTTAAGTTAATTGAGTTGCACAATTAATATCAATTTAGGTTTTCACTCAAGGTCAGATTCACACAAACTCATTTTTTGTGAGCAACAGTCAATAGATTCTATCTTGCGATAGAGTTAAGGAACTATCTTAATTAATAAAAAGAAATAACTAAATAGAAACTCAACAATTACCTGGGAGGTGATCGAAACTTGAACCTATATATGAAGGCTGTCGACGCGGAGCTCTGATCTCAACGAATCCACTGTTTCGAAAACAGCTTGATTCGGGCTTGAAACAAGCTCAGAATGGCCTCCGAAAGAACTGAACTGAGTCAGAGCCTAGTCAGGAGCTGAGTCAACTCGGCTCAGCTCACTGAGTTAACTCAGTCTGAGCTGAGTCAGCTCAGAGTCTACTCGAGCTGAGCCGTAGTTCGGTCGGCTCGAAGTCGGCTCGGCTCGAGCGGAGCCGCTGACGTCAGGGATTAAGCCGCCGATGTGAGTAATTGAGCCGACTCTGGTGGGTTGGATTCGGGCTGTAAATGGGTTAGGTCTCTTAGCAAGTTGATGACTTAAACCCGAAGTGAAACCCAACTAAAAAAAATAGCCTGATCCCTGAGCTGCTACAGTGAAAGCTTGGTGGTGGCTGCGGCGATGGTAGCTGTCGAAGGCGGTTGTTGGCGAGGACGTTGAAAAAGACGATGAGGGCAACGCCGGTGAGGAGACTCAGTGGTGGAACATGACGACGATGAGGACAAGGTTTGGATTTGCTGTAATGGTCTCGGCAATGTTGGCAGAGGGAGGAGGAGGTGGTGGCGACCTGAGATCGCGGCGGTGTCAAGGTGGCTTTGATGACGTCGACAGTGGGATCTTGCAATGCCGGCGGAGAGCTGCACACGGCAAGACCTAATTGATGATGACGACGGCAAGGGGATCGGTCGATGATCTGGATCTTATTGAAGATGACGGCGGTGGCGGCAGGCCTTGTGGCGCTGACGAGGGTGATCGAGATGAAGATGATGATGGAGTTGGAGAAGATGAGGCGGTGTTGGCAACGGTTGAAGACTGCGACTGTCTGTGTACGAGGGCAAGGTGCGTAGTCGAGGTTGTGACGACGATGCTCTGGCGTCGGCATGCTGTAGGCGGCGAAGTGGACGGGCGGCGGCGGCGGGTTAGGGTTTGAGAGGGAGTGGGTGAGAAAGAGAGGAATGAGAAGATGAACAGGGGAATTTGAGATTTTTGGGTTTTTAATTCTCTCTCTCTCTCTCTCTTCTTTTTTTTTCTTTTCTCTTTTTCTTCTTTTTTTGACAACAATTTCTTTTTCAAAATACTAGCTATAAATTTCGTGTACCAAGTGCATGTTAGATTTACTATTTTATTCGTACTTATTTTTTCTTGTATTTTTCATCCTTTCTCATGCATCATTTTGGTTTTCATTTTGTTTCACTGGAAGCTTTCTAATAAAGTGCGTCGGAACTCACTCACTTTTTATGGTCAAAAAAGAAGAAGCAAAGAATAATTTGACTGCTAAGACCTACAAGGCTATAACCTTTTTCTTTTGATGAACTTATGAACTAGATGCTATTTTAAAGAGCTTTCTGTGCTATATTTAAGTGTCTGATAAAATAATAAATGACAAAGTTAGATGACAAGATTGAGATCAATGGTCACTAAATAAACTATGCCTCTTTTAATGCTGAGAAAATTATCAAACCTGCAAAGGTATCACGATAAAGTAAATACAAGCCTCCCCTTTTAGTGTTTCTGTCTGTTCCATGCAAGGTACCACTCTGATAACTTGCAGTCCCTAGTGTTGAGTGGTCCATAATATATTGCCACCTTGTATGCGACATGTACAACCTTGCATTTGCATAGTTTAAATTGCATTATTCACTGCTCATCAGTTCTTTCATTAATTACAAAAATATCCACCATTTGTTAACTGAAAGTTCCTACAAAGAACATACATCTAAGTGCGCACGTATTAATTATATGCTAGGTTTTAGGGAATAGACAACTCTAACCCTAGATTGTGGTTGTCTCTCTTTGTATAGATGAGAAATAATAATAAAAAAAAAATACTAGAATACTCTTACGCCACTCTAATTAATGGCGGAGCTAGGATTTCAAAGACGGGGCCACAAAATAATGGATCTAGTGTGTCGTTGGTTGCCGACATCTCTTAAAGGAACTAGAGTATTTTTCGAGCGAGGCCTGGGTTACAAATTAAAAGCCGGGAACATTTTTCGGGTGAGGCTTTTGTGTGTGGGGGGGGGGGGGCACGTGCCCCCTTGCCCCTAGCTCTGCCATTGACTCTAATACCCCCTGAAAGCTGAAGAATAGGTATCAATAATACCTAGCTTCTTACAAAGACTAAATAAAGATTTTCTAAATAAAGCCTCTAAATGAAAATAAAAAACTAAGAAACAAATAAATGCTGAAATTGTTCAAAACAAGTACTAAATTTCTAACTTTTGTGCATAATGGTTTTGATTGGCAACTTCGGCATCGACATCAATGGAGGCGCGGGCGGTGATGGAAGAGAGACCGCTCTGATACCATGTTAGATTTTGGAGAATAGACGGCTCTAACCTTAGGTTGGGGTTGCCTTTTTTTTTTTTATATATACAAGAAATAATAAGAATATACATGAATACACTTACACACTTTAATATTACATAATGCTTTTCTATATGAATATGTATGATATAACTTGGTGAATAAGCTCTAGGAAATTCAAGGATTTAAGTATTACTTATATGAAACTTGAGTTCATGCCAGTTCTTAAAATTTTAGGAAAATATTTGGTATTGAAGGATTGTGAAAGAACTTATTTGGGAGTTGTGGGATTATGTGGTAACACATATCAATTTATTTCTTATATCTTCTTAATTATTATGAAAAAATAATAAAGTAATTAATGTAAGAATGAATAACAATGATATCATCACACTTTATCAATTTTCTATATAACTTATTTTTAAAAATCTATAAAAAAATCTTTTGTCATATTATCTATGTTTATTTAAAATCACTTTTAGCATGGTTTAAAATTTCGGTATAGGTATTAGTATCGACCAATAGTTTTTAGTATCAATGTCAACAATATTGGCAATATCTCCCATATCGGCAATATTGACCGATATTATAGGGTTAATATCATATCAGGTACCTCAAAACTCGATACAATATTTGTTGATATATATCAGAATCGTCCGGTATTTGGAACCATGTTTTTAATACATTTTCTTCACTTCATCTCCTCTCTCATCCTTCTTCCTTTTTCCTTTGAAACATGGTAAATCCGAAGACCCGTCTAAGCAAACAAAAACTAACAACATATTCAATTGAGATCACAAGTCTAACAAAATATTTTTTTTAGCCTCAAAATCTGCTTTATCTTAACCCCCATATGTAGGAAAAGTGATCAAAATTTCACCATGACAAATCTTCCCCTTTTTGTTTTCAAATTAACCTACAATCGGCAAACATTTTCCTCTCTTTGAAAAATGAAATCAAAACAATTCAACATTATATCATTCGAGAGGGAGAGTCAGATTGAAATGGGGGGGTCTGTTGGGATAAGAACTTTCACGATGGCGATGAACAAGAACAGATCAGATCAAAAGAGATAAGTAAGATCGCAGATCTATCAAAAAGACAACACACAGAGAATACAAGAAATTACGTGGAACCCCAAAACAGGAAAAATCACGTTGTCGCTCACAAATTCACTATTATCGATAGATTATAGGGAGAAAGAAGATGACCTCACAACCACTCTTTACAATAGCTCTAGGTTTTCACCACCCACACTCTAATTACGGCACATTTACTTTTATAGAGAAAAACTAAGGTAACAAGTTGTGATATTTCTAAACTGTCCTTGATGCGTGACTTGAGTTTCTTATATCGCGAAGCTTCTAGGCTGGACTGCATTCGCTGCGCCTCACTGCGCCTTGGAGATGTTCCTATGTTCTATCGCTTGGAGTGCTCCCCCGAGACTCCGAGTGATCCCCCGAACACTTGAATATGCCGCCATTTGAAACTTCAAGCTCGCCCACACTCGCTTGTAGTACGCCTTTACTCGGGGAGTCAGTGAGGTAGTCCAATCCTCGAGAGATTCTTCCCGAGGCCCGTCCTCCGAGTCACTCAGGATGGATTTCCTAACTCCCACTGCGACTGGGCCTCGCAGTTCTTCCTGTGTAATACTTTCCGAGGGCGATTCTCCATCAAGGTCGGCAATCAGGCTCCACAACTTCAATAGGGTCAAGCGTCGGATTAAAGGTGAGATCAAAGTTCAAGTTTGAAGGTTCTAGAACTAGAGAGATTGGAGGCTAGAGAGAGAGAGAGAGAGGCTAGACCAATTTTGGGGGCATTTGAGATTCGAGAGAGATGGGGAGAGGAGAGGTTTCGCCCGTGATGAGTTGATGGGGCGACCGTCGAAGGGATGGAAGGGGAGAACACGAGAGAGGAGATGGGGCGGAAAGGGCTGCTCAGAAGTTGATTTTCTTCCAAAAGTTATTAGTTATTTTACTATGACATAAAACTTTAGATGGGCGGTTGAGATCTAATCTAATAAACTGATGGCTAGGATTCCCTATAGACAAAAATATTAAGGTGCTTTTAGAGCAGTAAAGATATTTGAGTGTATAAGAAAATAATCTTCTATTCCTCTCTTTTAAAAGCTAATTTAGGGTCACAATCTCTCTTTTCCTTCTACTAGCCTGTGAGTCTCAACCCTTTTTGCATATTTGGAGGTCTAAGTATAAAGACATTGGTTTATACCCTAAAGGTTGGGGAAATCATGGTAGAGCATGGGAGAGTTGAAGATGAAGTGATTCCTCAAACTGAATGAAGTATGGGCTGCATGCAGGCTAACAACATATACATACAAGAGAATGTATTTCACTTGTTTACAAGCTATGATGGTGGAAAACTTCAAAAATCTATGCTTTTTACATGGTTACAAGAAAACTGCAATGTCATCTAATCTGTAAAGAATATTTTCTTTTTCTAGCTCTAATAACGTTAGGCTTCTACTCTTAATATAAATAGGCTGACCTTACTTGAGCTTAATAAAGTCGAGCGCGCAATATAGCTGGAGCTCAGCCTGTCTAATAGACAAGCTTGAAATTACAGTTTGGTCTTAATCGAGCCATCCATGAGTGGCTTGCTGAGATTTACAGCCGTTCATAAGAGGTCATTAAATAGGATGGAGGACCTTCTTCATTCTCAAAGTATACTGCACATGGACCGTATCTTACTGTGTACATGCATCTGATGTCACTTTAATTATATATGAAAGCATATGATAGTACGCAGATATAGGGACAGTGAGACACTTCACATGCATATGATCCACATATATTGTTAACAACATCACGATTGAGGCTCTGTACACATCCTAACCTTAGATTTCTATTCTGCAGCTATTTCCTCTGGAAGAATTATCCCGCCTAATAGAGGTTGTCTTTTCTTAATGAATTTAGATAATATGAACTTATGCAATTATGCGGTCTTGTTAACATATTCAATTGAGTGTGACTGAAATGTGGATGCTGAGATGGGTTGCGGTACACTGTATTGATAGGAAGTCAGAGGTAGCTTTGATTAATGATAAAATGAGGGAGACCATGTAGTTTGTTTGGGCACTTGCGAGTAGACCAATAGGTGCGCTTGATAGGAGGATTGGTTGGATCATAGTTAAGGAGAAACGAGGACTAGGGATAGACCTAAATACACATGGACTGAGGCAGTTAAAAAGGATATCATAGTAGTGAACAAAGAACATAGCCCTTAATAGAGCTAACTAGAGAAAAAGGATTCAATTAGCCGGCCCCAAAGATCTGTGATGAAGGCTTTATCATTGCTTATTAACTGAAAGACGGTGAATGGAAACTGTTAGAGTAAAAAGGCAGTTGATGACATGACAAATGATACTGTTGAAATTTCAAAGGGATAACAGTAAGCCTGTCTGAGGTTTAGATGTGCCAATTAGCAACTCAATTATTGTTTCCTCCTCTGGTCATAACTGTTATTTTACAACATAGTAAGATCAAGTGTGTTTCATACACTTCCATTAGTCCCTGTTAAAGTATAAATACCTTAACTTTGGAGTTTTGGTGCCGTGGCAGGGACTTTAATAGTTCCCATATGCAAGGACTGCTCTTCTTGTGCAAAACATCCTTGATGGTTAACCATAAATTCTCATTTTGCTCTTTTTGAGGAACAAGTTTTAGCTTCTGAATGCAGGTGCAAGATTCTTAGCTAAGTTGTCCCTATAGTCTGTCTGTCAAAATCAGAAGTAAGATTACCTTAATGGTGTATCTTGATGATAAAAAATTTCGTAATCTATGAAGAACACTTACGGAAGTGAAGAACCTTTAAAAAATAGAATTACAATAAAGGAAATAAAGATGACATGGGACATAAGTTGTATTCTCTGACTGCTTATATTGCTGACATGCACATTTTGAAACTGATGCTGTTTTTTCTAGTACTTCTGCTTATCACTAATATATTTTATTTGCTATTTTCTCACAATATTGACATGATGTGCTTGCAGGCTGGTACTGGTATTGCAGAACTTATAGCTCTTGAGATGTCAAAACAGGTGAACTTTTGAACTTTTGAACTAATTTACCTCCTTATGTATGATCTTTTATGTTTCTGATGTAACGGGTGGCTTTTACTTTTTTTATAGCTATTACTTTCTTATGTTAAATTGATTAACTTCTATCCATTATTGCAGACAAAAGCTCCATTGCCAGAGATTCGCAAGAAGATTTGGCTTGTAGACTCCAAGGTAGAAAAAGTAGCATTAAGATTGCTGCCACCCTAAAGAAATACATTCATTTTTTTTAAAATGTCACAACTATAGAAATTTTACATGGTCAACCTTTTATGTTATGTAGGGCTTGGTTGTGAGCTCGCGCAAGGAATCACTGCAACACTTTAAGAAACCTTGGGCGCATGAACATGAACCTGTCAACACTCTCTTAGATGCTGTTAAGGTGCATATCTTCTTAGCTTGAGCATTTGATTCGTGCAAATATTTGCAAGTCATGGCTCTGCTTGTTCTTGCTAGTATACTCTGGAGTATTTCTGCATTGAAGCTACTTGTTTCAACCCATCCTCATTTACCATTTAGGAGATGTAGTGGCGATTACTATTCTAGAGATACTGATGCAGCGAAACTTGCAAATTTTTCTTAATTTCTTGTCAGTTACATAGTGCACTTTGTCTCTTTGCTTAACCCGTCTGTGCAAATCCATGTTCTTCTATGGAACATTACTAAGCCCTTTATCCTCCATAGAAGAATATGCTGATTTTCATCTATCTATGTGCCAAAATCCTAATGTTCAACTTACAGGTTTTTCCATGCTATATGTAATCTGTATCCCATAGTCATAGTTAACTAAATAATTGTGTTTCCCTTGTGCTTCATTATTGATATGCTACATGTTCTTTGTTACATGTGTAATGTTTGAATGACATCAACACTTTCTTATTCTTTTTCTTTAAAATTTGCTTAGTCTATCAAGCCGACCGTGTTGATTGGAACATCTGGAGTGGGGAAAACTTTTACAAAGGAGGTAGTTGAGGCTATGGCGTCTTTCAATGAGGTAAATTCCAGCAGTTTTCTGATTCTATGTAGTATGAAGTATTTGCCATTGATTTGTTTTTAGTTGGCTTTGTAAGGAAAATAGAGTCACATAAACTAAGATGTTGATACTGTCTTAAAATGCAGAAGCCAATAATTCTTGCTTTATCAAACCCGACATCACAGTCGGAGTGTACTGCCGAGGAAGCATACACGTGGAGTAAGGTAAAGTCTTACCTTTCATGTTATTTTCTTGCTCTCGGCCAATGATGTGATCCTATCTGGCATCAAAGTTTGGACAGTCGCTAGAAAAACCTATGGAGAGGAACATCTATCTAACCCCCTATATTATTGTCAGGGCCGGGCCATTTTTGCCAGCGGGAGTCCGTTTGATCCAGTTGAATACAATGGCAAGGTTTTTGTGCCTGGTCAGGTTTGAATTTTTCCCCGTTTTGAGATTTGATGTACATTTGTATGGTAAATGTAGGTTGTTTTTATGCTAATTGACATAACTATTCATGTGTATCTCGTATGTATGACAGTCAAACAATGCGTACATTTTCCCTGGATTTGGTCTTGGCCTGGTGATATCTGGAGCGATACGTGTACATGATGACATGCTTCTCGCAGCTTGTAAGTAAAGAACTGAAAATTTACTTTGGCATAGTGACGCTTCTTCCCTTGAGAGAAGAGGCTGTAATCATAGTATAAGTGGTATAGGACACCTAGAATTCTAGCACGATCCCTAGAGACTTTACCACTATGGTATAATGTCACTGGCCTTCAAGTAGCCCTTTTAGATATACCTATCATCCAATTAAGTTTTGGGCTAGACTGGAAAAGCATCAAGCCATCAACCTGATTTGCAATTTGAAAGGAGTTAGGAATCTGTGCACATGGAGGACATACCCTTATCATTCATATAGTACAGGTATATTATGCTGCTGCTGCAAGGGGAGGGCGAGTTGGGTTCCTTATCATATTATATCCTGTTTGTGTTTTTTAAACTGGAACAAGCTCTCTGTTGCCACGACTTTCAACCACTAGATGGCAATATATGCTTAAGTTATGTGAACGACAAGTCTCTGTGTCTGGTTCGTGGGGTTTCAACTGCACTTCATAGCCTGAATCAATCAGAGAGTACAACCTAGATTTTACCTGGACAGGGCTGATCTGCAGAAAGTACGGGTCCTGGTCAAGGTATTAGTTAATCCGGTTCTGGTTCCAAGTTTAGGTGGACCCGAGCAAACATGCAACCTGAACAGTTTGGACCTGGTCCCTATGGATATGAAATACTAGGAACCAACATGCTACCTGAACAGTTTGGACCTGATCCCTATGGATTTGAAATACTAGGAAAGGGATGGGGATTTAATTTATTATTGAACTTTGTAGGATGAGGATTTAGATTATATAATTTGTAGATTATAGTGGTGGAATCCTACTTGGATCTTATCTGGTTTTGATTTGGACCCAGTAAAGGCTCGGTGAACTAGTCAGACTTAATTTCCAGCATCCAGGTCAAAAATCTTGGAACCATGGTGGCAACAGGGGTCAGGTCCAGTAGACCTGTCTGGCCCCTGGTTCTATTCTGGGACCTAACGATGTATCTTTCTTCAAATCAGGATCTGCACTCTTGTTTACAGATATTATATTATCTCTCTGCCATCAATTTATTGCAAAACATGACATAATTATCCTTTTGTTGGAACAGCCGAAGCTTTGTCTCAGCAGGTGACGCAGGAGCATTTCAACAATGGGTTGATTTTCCCTCCCTTTACCAATATCAGAAAGATTTCAGCTCAGATAGCCGCTAATGTAGCTGCTAAAGCATATGAGCTAGGTGAGCTGAGCTCTCCATCCATCTGCTTGGGTAGCTGGGTGAGTTGAAGTTTGCTAATGTACAAACCTTTTCATCTTTTATTTGCAGGTCTTGCTACTCGTCTCCCTCGTCCAGCGGACCTTGTGAAATATGCAGAGAGCTGCATGTACACACCAGTTTACCGCACTTACAGATAAATTAAGAAAGAGGAGCATATACTTTTGTCATGTAATCTGTTACTAGCGTATATCTATCAGCACTCTGCAATAGCTAGCTTGCAGCTTTCATGGCATTACAGTTATGAGGTGCCTCGTTACATAGTTAAGGTTCATGTAACTGAAGTGATTTCTGCCATACTCACTTTGTACTATTTCTGCCAAAGAATATAGGTACGCCGTTTTAATAGCTTTATTTGAATTGGTGCTTGCCATCCTCTGGTTACAGGCCAAGCACATGAATCAATGTGCAGGTCTGAGTCCTTGTACCTTCTGTTCTTACCTGGTTGTCACCTTAATTTTTGATTCTGCTGCCGTGGCTTCTGCGTATGTTGCTGTTTCTCTCAGATGTGAGAATGGATGCTTCTGACATTCTATCATCTTGTCGGACTTGTCCATTCTCCTTTCAATTACCGAGAGAATACATATGGTTGCCATGTGTTGTTCCTGCCCAGGGTTTGCTTTCATCGGAGCAGGTGCGGTGTATGAAGTTTTGTGTCCCATGTAGGTGTGCGAACAAGGTGAAGGATGAGTGGATTCGAGCTGATTCATGAAGGTCTGGATGACATATCAGTGATCTTTCAGTGATCCACAGATCGAATCATATCCTAGTACACTGTGGCCGTCACCGGTTGATCCGCCCCTGCCTGCGTGTGACGTTCCCGGAAGCATGTTTGGCCGCCACGAAGTAATCTGCAGTCACCATACCGATATTGCAACAGGGGGATTTTGCCTTGTTGATGCATTGCCCAAGGCTGAGCAATGTCGGAGAAGGTCGTAATCTCAGTCCTTGTCGTTTGCCGTGCCGATGGTAACGATGTCATCTGTAAACAGGGAATAGTTGCTGAAGGTATTTAACGACAGTGAAAGCCACGGATTTTCGGGAGAGAAACTCACATAAGGTAAGGGGATACTGTTAAATTACAAGTGTAACACTTGCCCTAATTATCACAAGCTAATATCTCACATGCTATAAATTATGTGCTCTCATCGATAATATGATGCACAACTATTCTCATTACTATTAAATTAAAACGTAGATTGTGAATGTTTGGTTATTAGGTAATTCAATTAATACCCCATACTATCTTAGGAGAGTGATATTTGGCAAAAGAGTTCATGGTGTAAGGAGTTTATACTAACTTTTTATATCTATACCTATGTATATATACATATACATATAAGTATATAGTGTATAATACACTTGTTGACTTTTGACATACTTGTAATGGTACAATCATTAAATGAAGGTGAGTATGGGCCTTGCTTTTAGGTGTGGGGTGGAAATGCAAAGTAACGATCTTGATGGACACATGGCCTACTAATTCATTTTTGGATTGAAACATATAAGGATGAGGTGAGAAGGAAAAATCCCAATTGATCAAAAACACACACACACACACACACACACACACACACACACTCTCTCTCTCTCTCTCTCTCTCTCTCTCTCTTCTCAAACCACCCTCTCCCACTCTTCTCTCCCCCTCCCTTGTTGCCGCCGACCAGCAACACCACTGGCCACCAGCTGGCAGCCGCCCCCACACCCCCTCTCATCCCTCACTCACACTCTCTCAGTTAGGCTCTCTCACTTACTCACCCTCCTTTCCCTTTTATTATTTGCTTCCTAAGTTTATACTATCCTCTTTAAACACTCAATTAGATCACGAGAAATAGTGATCTAATATCACACCATAAGGGTTAGCTTCTTGAGGCAAGTGTAGACCAAGATTTGCAAGAAAAGAGGGTATTTTCGGTTAGTTAAGGTGACAAATTCTTAGGTCTATACTAATCCTTCTTTTCTTCATACATAGGCCACTAATGATGTTGCCATGATCAAGTAAGCTTTTATATACGAGCGTGTTAGGCGAGAGTGATCTCTTCAAGGGTGATTAGAACATGCAAGCATTAAAAATGAAACTTGTTGGTTGTTTAAATTGATGTGAAGGTGAAATTGTTAGTATGTGAATGATTAGGAACCATTATATATGTATGTGGATGCTAGATTAGTTATGTTGATGGACAATCTTATGGGTGTATGCAATAATTAAGTTCTTATAGGCATGAGCATTTCACTAAAATTGACCACCGGGATATATGATAACTAATCATTAGCATGTATAGGTGGTATAACGATACATATATAAATATACCCTTACAAATGAATGATGGTCACGTGAATGTATATAAATAACTAAGATCATGTATGTCTATTTTTATAAGTGACAGATATTCACATGGGCGCATGTAGTGGTAAAGGCCATGTAAATTTACCCCATTTATATAGTTAACGTGTATGTGAGTTGATGTATAGCTAATTCCGACTATACACATCCATGTATTTATTAATAATTTTATAAATCAATGTGTTGCCTAACTTCGTGAATGCATGTCCAATTATGCATATTTATATGCATATGGTAGTTAAATTGTGAAATCTGAAAATGTAAATCCTATGATGAACATGATAACTCAACTCACGCATGTTTACCGTATTCATGAATCATGATGTTATGATGTGTAACCATTCAAAAATCTTACATGATGCATCATGATATAGATTTTCAGTTGATCATTTTGAATCACTTCTTGAACTTATATCATAAATTGTATATGGTTATATTGGAGGAAGAGACCGAGTTGAACTGTAGGTGATTGAAGGGGAGTGTAATGGAGGAAGGGACCAGACCCGGATTTGATCGAAAGGGAGTGAAATTGTTGTTATATATATATATATATATATATATATATATATATATATATATATATATATATTGGAGGAAGGGACCGGGTTGAACTGGAGATGATGAAGGGGAGTGTCATATTAAGGTCTAAATGTATTTGATGTAATACATTGCTATTATACTTCATCCTATAATTGGCTAAGACCATGCATATAATTGAGTGTTACATAAAACTACCATTTTATTGCTCGTTTTACTCATTGAGCAGTCGAGCTCACCGTTTTATTAAAACCCCCTTCAGGTGTGGACAAAGATAAAAGGACCGCCTAGAACTAAACTATGAGATATGCAACAATTGGAGACTGGTATTACATTTTGGCATATTCTCCTTATGTGTATAATTTTTGAAACTCTATGTTTGAATTTCTAAAAACATCGTATGTTATAAAATTTGTAAAATATTGTAATGTATGTATGCTATGGTTTCAAGCACTTGATATAGTATCCTATTCCTGAAGTGGTGGTTGTGAATATCTATGGAGTATGAATGTTGAAATTATGAATGGTTATGGATGAATTTGGAGAACTTATTTTCATAAAGGTCATAAGTAGGCGAAGTCAAGCCGAAATATCATATATACGTGTGTGTGTTGCGTGAGATGTTATGAATATATAAGTAGGCTGATGTTAAACTGAATTATTGTACTGTGATGGACCCCACGTTTAGAGGATATGCTGCAGAAATTTTCGAGAATTTTTGTGTAATTAAGAATAAGCAGTGATTATTGTGATAATTAAAGAAACTTAAGACTGGGACCGTTACAGATGATGTAATCCCCTGATCCTTGATGTACGTATCACAGTATCAGTGCTTGATACGGCGTACAAAGTTGATGTAGCCTTTCTGGTAGACAAATTGAGCCGATTTCAATTTCAGATATTATTTTCAAAAATTTAAGATTTTTCAGAATTTTCTGAAAATTTTCTGAATTATTTTGGAAAATCTCCGTAGTCGGTGTCGACCGATACCGATAATCGGCTCTACAATTTTTAATTCACAAATAGAGTTACATTTTGAGAATCTTCTTTTACTTTGTATCTTAGAATCATATTTTCTGCATTAGAGTATTTTTGGAGATTTTTCTGAATGTATGAAAAATCTGGCCAAATGGTGTCGCCCAGTATCGGCGAAATCTTTCAGGATTTTTAACTTGCAAACCAGACTGAATGTCTTCAAACTGTTTTCATATTATGTCTCAGATAATATTCTCTATTTTATGTAATTTTTGGGAACTGTTCCGAACAAGTCAAAATTTGACCCTATTAAAATAATATTAAATTTCTTTTTCTATTTCATTTTCTTCTTTCTTCTTCTCTACTCTTCTCCCAACCGCCTTAATCCACCAACTTACCCATCCCCACCACCCTCTCTCTCTCTTTCCCCTTAAAATCTCTCTCTCTCTCCCCCTCTCTCTCTCAATTCTCCCCCCCGCTCTCTCTCTTTCCTTCCTCTCACTGTCTCTCTCTCCATCACTCTCTCTCTCTCTCTCTCTCTCTCTCTCTCTCTCTCTCTCTCTCTCCGCGTGTGTGGGCCACCGACCAGGTCAGCGCCATGGCCGGCCGATGGGTCGCCACGGTGGCCACTGCGACCCCCTCGCCGGGCGCCTCCCCTTCTCTTCTCCTTTTTCTTCTTCATCTTTTCCTTTCTCCTTCTTCTTCTCCTCCTTCTTCTCCTTCCAGTTTTTCTTTTCCCTCTCTCTTTCTCTTTCTCTCCCTCTCTCTCTCACTAACCGCCGCCGGCAGCTAGACTTGTCGCCGACGGGCTCCCTCGCCGCTACCAGCTGAGCTGCTGCTGGCTGTTGATTGGGTTCGGGTATGAACCCGAACCCATTAACCTTATTGGGTTAGTTTGAAACCCAAAATCCATTAAACCCAAACCCGTTAGCCCTTCTAACCCAATAACCCATTTACCCATTATACTTAAGTTATGGGTTTGGGTTATCAGATCTAAACCCGACCCACTAAGCAATCCAAACCCGCATCCAATAAATAAAGGTAATATTACAGAAAAACCCCTGAAAATTTATACCATTTGCAATTGATATATTATTATTACATATTTAACCCATTTCAATTACTTTTAGTGTTCGGGCGATATTTGGAGCCTCCGGAGTCCGAGTTGGACGATCTTGGAACCATTGCGATCGTGGGAAAGAGAGCTACCTCCCCATGGCCAGTTTGTGAGTGTTTTTATTTTATAAATTATTATTCATGTTTAATTAGTTGAGTGATTGCTTTTTCATTTTGATAAATACTGTAAGAATTATTATCGATTTCACACGTTTAGTTGCCTCTATCACATCACTGGACCTCGTCACTTCATGTACATCTATGGTTACGCAATACTGCTACATGTACACTAATACACGCGTGCTCCATTATACCAGACACTCTGTCACCATTACTGACCCACCGATACACTGGACACAGTATTGCATGTAAATATCTATACACTACACAGGACACTATCCTTTTATGTTTATGACCATTGATACATGGATACTCGACACTGTCATTTCACGTGCCAGTATCACTTACCCACGGACATTCTAATACACTGAGCACAATAGATTATATAATTACATGTTACATTAGATACCATTATTTCATGTCGTTTCATGTCCATCTCTCAGTATTGTACAGATAATGAGCTTCACGACACTATTACAGCATGTTCGTGAACCACTGATACACTGATATGTTATTACACCAGATACTGCTACATGGATATGTTGTACACAGTTACTTCATGTTCTTACTCCACTGTAATACAGACTCATCGGTCTACATGTATTGATTATCTATGTATTCCTGTTGCATAGATCATGGTTTATAGGATTGCTACATGTATATTCATGTATTCCCGTTACATAATTATTTCACGTTACTAATATTGATATTCCCGTTACTGGACATGTGAGCTGTTGATATGCGATGTGTGGAACTTGGTGCCATGTGGGTCCATGCCACGGGGGCCACCTCTAAAATCCCACATCTCTTATTTTCCGTTTCCCGTTATCATGTTATATGCTATCAACAGAGCTCAGGTCCTGTTATCATGTTACATGTGGATACGTTACTACACTGGATACTGTTACACGGCGACTCGGTATACTATTATTTCTTATTCACGTCCCACTGGTACACGGATACACCAATTCACAGAATACCGTCATTTCATATATTGTTATCATCGTTACATGGATGCTCGGTACACAGTTATATCATGTTTACACATCACTGTTACACATGCGTGTATTGTTTCTATGTTCTTGTCATATGGATCACCATTCATATTGCATGTCTTATTGTTGCATGTATATTCCTGTATTCCTGTTGCATGATTATTTCCCGTTACTGATATTCTCGTTACTGGATACGAGAGCAGTTGATATGCGCTGTGTGGAATCCCACATCTATTGTTTTCCGTTACCCGTTATCTTGTTTCATGCTATCAACAGAGCTAATGTCCTATTATCGTATTACATGTACCATGTATTGTTCTTGTTCTTGATACTCTGTGTACATTAAATGTATTACATATAACATGGGGTTGGGGGAGACTTGACGGTTGACTAGATCTTGTCGGGTGGATGTCTGTATCCATTGTTAGTCCCACTGCAGGGGACATGGTAGTGCTGGCTACCTTCCCGTTTTCCGTTTTTCGTTACTTGTGTAAAACACCTAGAGGGGGGGTGAATAGGTGTTAGTGCTAATCTAAAACTAAATGCAAAACTAAGTGCGCTAAATGCGGAAACTAATGCAAATTTTGCAACACACTTAATACAATCAACAAGTGTAGCCGAATTTCCCGTGAAGGGCTCTGGACTAACTCCTCTTGATTCCCCTTGAATGGGTTGAGGTGCTATGTGAAGCTCTTGTTGATTAAGTACAAGTGAGGCACACACAAACAACCAAGCATATAAGATGATATATCAATATGAATATATGCAAGGCACAAATGCAAGCAATATATGATATGGCAATATGAATTATGCTCAACACAAGCAAATATGATATGATGTTATGAATGATGCTTTGCACAAATAAATGAGAGAGAGAGAGTTGAGAGATATAGGATCAAACGCAAACACACGGATATGTTTCGAGGTTCGAGCCCTAGCTCTACATCCCCGCCTACACCACCGTGTAGGATTTCCAATCCACTATAACGTCCACCGAGGACTCCCACCGAGGGAACCTTCACCGAGAAGGATTTTTACAATAAGGGAGTACCGAACTCCTCTCTCAAACAACCACCTCACAACCGAGGGGTAGGCCCGTAGCCAATACAACAACCAATCCACCTCACACTTGAGGGATACAAACCAACAACCAACTCCACCTCACCAAGAGGGAGTAAACACCAATCTCCACCTCACAATAGAGGGAGCAAACCAACAACCCAAATCACAATCTCAACCTCTACCAAAGAGGGAGCAACCAAGAAATCAAGGGTTTACAATAGGTGATCTCTTTCAACCACAAACCTCTTTCCTTTTTCTTTTTCCACAAAACAAGATCCTAAATAGATTAGGATAGAAGATATAGCTCAAGCGTGAAAAACTAGGTGTTTGGAAAACAAGCAACAAAGAAAAACACTTGGGAAAATTCTTGCAAAAGATATAGAATGAAAACCAAGACAAATCTCCCAAAATCCTCTTTTCTTTGATTTTTCCAAAAACCTAAAACAATAAAGATTAAAAGATTAAAGCCCCAAATACTTTTGAAAACTCTTTAAAAACACTTAAGAAGGTCTGGAATTTTTTCTCTTAAAAACTTCTACAAAAACTAAGAAGAGATGGGGTATATATAGCCCCAATACAAAACTAGCCGTTAGAGCTGAGCTGGCAGCTCTGACAGGCAGCGGTCGACCGGTCTGGTCGACCGCCAACGGTCAGAATTGTGACCGTTGGGCAACCACGGTCGACCGGCCCGGTCGACCCAAACAAACAGAGAGCTCTGCTCTCAGACCGGTCGACCGTCCCAGTGTCTCCAAACGTGCACAGATTTGTGCACGTCGGTCGACCGACCCGGTCGACCGACTTCAGCCTAGTCGACTAGGTCAGTTGACTTAGTCGACTAATAGAAGCCTGGAACAGAAACTGGGTTAGAAAAACTGGAAAAATTATTTTATAAAAATCTTTTATCTTCCTAAAAATCCCATAAAACTTGTTTTAACATTTTGTATTGAAACACAAACTAGTGATAAAAATTTCAAGACATATATCAAACATATCGATTCATTTTGAGTCTTGCAAATTTTATCAAAAATAAAACTTGTATTTTTATCAAACTTGATTTTTCAATACACGAATAAGATAGTCAAAATAAGTTTGTATAGGAAGTGTATGCATGTATGTATATTGAACACATCTAATATACATAAAAATCATGTAAACTTGTTTTGATCTATTATTCATGAAAACCAAAATCCAAAACATAAATCTTTTGTGTGTTGTGCACTTGAGCATATCAACATACTAAACTTTACAAATGGATCTAAAACACACTATCTAAACTATGGATACCTAAGTCTTCTTGATGATCTTCATCTTCAAGTTGACTTGCTCCAAAACTCCATCCATGGGCTAGGCAATGTGTGATCTTGATGCTTTGGCCCTGGAAACACCATGAAAAGCTTCTAAACTCCTTTGTTGAAGCTAATCACAAACTAATATCTTGGTTAATGATCTGAAACTTAAACAATACAAGATTATTAGTAAACATAACTACATGAGTTAATCATCATCAAAACTAGGGTGGAAGGCCTTTGGGCCAACAATCTCCCCCTTTTTGATGATGACAAAACTCATGGAGTTATATATGCATGGATTAAAGTTAAGCTTCAAAGAAGCTCCCCCTTAACTCATGCATAAACAAATAGATAAAAGATATGCAATGAATGTACATAAACATGTATGCATCAACATGCATAAAACATATAAACATATTCTAGAATCTCTAGTTACCAATTAAATTAATAAAGCATTAACAAAAACACTAGATGCTCTAGCTACCAATAAAACTTAATATATGCAAAAACATAAGTATGCATATATAAAAATCAAATTATTCTCCCCCTCTTTGTCAATCATCAACAAAGGGGTAAACAATCAAAACAATAAAATGAGGGGTAAAAATCTTTCTCCCCTTTTAAGTCAATCAAAACAATACAAACAATGTTCTTCCCCTTTTTGTCTAAAACAAAAACAAGGTCAATAAGGGGTGACTTTAAACAACATGATATCAATAGAAAAATATGTCAATGAAGCATCTTGATACCAATAGAAAAGTAAAAACACATGAAACATCTTGATATCAATTGAAATTAAACATAATAAATTTTGAATGTCTAAACAAAATTTTGATACCAATTGTAAATAATTTTCATATTAAACATATGATACCAATTTGAAATTTTTCAATCATAAAGTAAGGGAGTGGGAAACAAATACCAATTGAAAAATCACCAATTTGAAAGACAAAATTAAGTTTTCTCCCCCTTTATGAAATACCAACTAAAATGATGCGTAGGCTTGAAATAAGATATCAATTGAAAACTAAATCAATTGAAAAAAAAGTTGAAGCTCAAGCACTAACATAAACAACATTTGTGCTAAAGATATAGAATATAATAGCACAAATAAAACAAGTATATGTGTATGAAATAGAATGAGTACCAATCACTAATAGATGATACCAATTGAAAATATACATACACAATAAACATATGAGTATACTAAAAGATCAAAATGATACCAATTGAAAGAGTTCAATGATACCAATTGACATGACAATAAAAGCATGGTATAACTCATATAACTAATCCTCCCAATCATGATCAAGTTTAAAATAATTTTCATAGTAAAGCATACATGAACATGATCTCCCTTCCAACCGCCCTTTAAGGGTAGGGGTTTTCAAAAATAGATTTGAAAATAAGCTTTGTTTGAAAAACGTTTTGGTAGAGTTTTTCAATTACCATATGAGGAATACCGTAACTAGTTAAATGGAAAATTTTAAACTAGTACGAAATCCTTCAAGCAAGGAATAAAACAAAAATATTTTTCATGAAACATGAAATCCACATGATAATCAACACTTTAATTCAATTAAGCACAATTTTCACTCATGAAAACAAAACATGAGCAAGCAATAAAAGTGAGTGTACAAATAAAGTGTGAATATCATAATCATGAAAATTTTCATTAAGCTCAATTATTCCTTAAACATGAAAACATGAAAACATCCAAAATATGAAAATCATTAAAACTTATTTAATCTTCAAGGTATATGTATGTCTAATACAAACTAAAGTATACATACATATCCAAAACACAACGAGTCCACAAAGTGTATATGCATGAAGGCACGTGGCTCAAAAGGATGTATATGTATAACAATAATTTGGATAAGATAGACATATACATGAAGTTAGACAATTAAACACAAAAACAAGAAAAACTAAATCTTCATCAAAACAAATTCATTTCATGGTATATGTATGAATTGTCAACACAATAAGTATACATACATATCCCTAAACACAATTGAGTCCATATATAAATTTGCATGAAAGGCAAATGACTCAAGGGGTATACATGTATATCTTAAAGTTTGGCTATACAAACATATACATGAAGTGAAAACTCACAATCATAAAACAAATCTAAAATGGGAATACAAGTTTAAAATGTATGAATCATCAAAACTAGACTATACTAGCACATCTAATGGGTTCAAATAAGCATTCAAGCCCAAGCATATATAGATTTATTTGTGGCCCACTATATGCACAAGTATATAACTAGTCTTAATGAAAACTAACATCTAAACATGTAATCAACACATGAAGTATCAAAACACAATATAAAAATCATCATGATAAAATTAAAACATGATTATTATGTAAATTCACATGTATTAGATTCATGATGTACATTATAGCTTAAACAAAAGTGAGAACACTAAGAATGGGTTCATACAAGCATGTGTGTCTCAAATACTATATATGTACGTCAAGGATCTAATAATCATGGCATTTACATACTAATCCATAGACAGTGAAACATGCTATAAAAACATGCTAAAAATTTTAATTATGAAAGCATGTAAATAATAAATGGGAGTAAAGGATTGTTACCAAAACCGAAGAAGCAACTCTCCTTGTCTCCAAAAACATGGTGGTCCTCTCCACCAAATCTTCCCTTGAAAGTGATGCATCCAATTGATTCTCTTTAAGTACGAAACGCATCCACTCTAAGGTGTCATCACTCTCACGTCATGTGAGAGCCCACACCTACATCAAAAACTTTAGGGGTGGTCTTTGGTACCCATATCTTATTGGGTCCAAGGGGGTTAGTACCTTCTCTAACCCAAACAAAGTTCTTTGCTAAATTTGAAGTATGTAATCTATCAAAGCAAAATTTAGCAAGGTGGCCCTTACGTCCACAATGTGTACAAGTGTACACATGAGCATACATGGTGTGATGGTGTCCGTGAGGAGCATGTGTATGCCGTGGAGGGTGTGCATGAATAATAGATGGAACTTGTTTCTTTCGAAACAAAGATTCCAAGCGTGTATGCCCAACAACACATTGGCTCAAAGTGGAACCCAAACAATCCATTTTCTTCTTCAACATGTTTATATCATTTTTAATCATAGAAGAAGTGGAGCATGCAAGGGGTGATCTAGGTGAAACTACCCTAGCATGGCAAACATGTTCATCAATCTTATTTTTCAAAACTTCATTTTTCTTTAAACACACATTTAAATCATTTGAAATAGAAATAATTTTATTTTTCAAATTAACATTCTCTTTTAAAACAAAATCAATTTTAGAAGACAAGTTTTCATTCTTCTTTAAAATAGCATGACAATCATTTTTAGATTTTAAAAATTTATTTTCTTTTAAAGTAAGGTCTAATTGAGATCTCAATGCATCCCTTTCATTAGAGACCTCAACCTTCTCTTGCAAAACATTGTCAAGTCTAGAATGCAAACATTTATTTTCTTTTCAATTTCTAGACTTTTCTTTTTCAAAATCTTATATTTTTCTATTAATTTTTCACAAACAATTGAAAGTTCTTCATTCAAAGCATGGGCATCATAATTATCACATGAAGAACTAGAACAATCATCACTATCTAAGTGGGTTTCCGATTGTACCTCAAGGGAGTCATTCCCTTGGACCATCAAGCAATGTGAGTCGGATTCTCCACTAGACTCCTCTTCTTGGATTTGTACTTGAAGCTCGGAGGTGGTGGTTGTTGTCAATTTGTTCCACACTACAAAGGCGGAATCAATGTTAGAAACACGTAGAAGATAATCTTTAGATAATGTGCTTCTAATGGCCTCTAGGGCTTGTGCATTGGCCCCTATATGATTGCTATCACTAAGGAAGGATTCCTTGGTAATGGCAAGGTAAACTTTATGACCTAGGGTTTGTAAATAAACGGTCATCCTAATCTTCCAAACATCATATTGGAAGGGTCAAACATAGGTGGGGTCATGAAGGTCATGGTAAACTATATGTGTGCAAAGCAAGCAAATGCAAATAATAGATTAGCAAGCAAATGGATCTTACTCCTAGGATGTTAAGCCTAATATCAGGAGCACTAGCTCTGATACCAATTGTAAAACACCTAGAGGGGGGTGAATAGGTGTTAGTGCTAATCTAAAACTAAATGCAAAACTAAGTGCGCTAAATGCGGAAACTAATGCAAATTTTGCAACACACTTAATACAATCAACAAGTGTAGCCGAATTTCCCGTGAAGGGCTCTGGACTAACTCCTCTTGATTCCCCTTGAATGGGTTGAGGTGCTATGTGAAGCTCTTGTTGATTAAGTACAAGTGAGGCACACACAAACAACCAAGCATATAAGATGATATATCAATATGAATATATGCAAGGCACAAATGCAAGCAATATATGATATGGCAATATGAATTATGCTCAACACAAGCAAATATGATATGATGTTATGAATGATGCTTTGCACAAATAAATGAGAGAGAGAGAGTTGAGAGATATAGGATCAAATGCAAACACACGGATATGTTTCGAGGTTCGAGTCCCTAGCTCTACATCCCCGCCTACACCACCGTGTAGGATTTTCAATCCACTATAACGTCCACCGAGGACTCCCACCGAGGGAACCTTCACCGAGAAGGATTTTTACAATAAGGGAGTACCGAACTCCTCTCTCAAACAATCACCTCACAACCGAGGGGTAGGCCCGTAGCCAATACAACAACCAATCCACCTCACACTTGAGGGATACAAACCAACAACCAACTCCACCTCACCAAGAGGGAGTAAACACCAATCTCCACCTCACAATAGAGGGAGCAAACCAACAACCCAAATCACAACCTCAACCTCTACCAAAGAGGGAGCAACCAAGAAATTAAGGGTTTACAATAGGTGGTCTCTTTCAACCACAAACCTCTTTCCTTTTTCTTTTTCCACAAAACAAGATCCTAAATAGATTAGGATAGAAGATATAGCTCAAGTGTGGAAAACTAGGTGTTTGGAAAACAAGCAACAAAGAAAAACACTTGGGAAAATTCTTGCAAAAAACCAAGACAAATCTCCCAAAATCCTCTTTTCTTTGATTTTTCCAAAAACCTAAAACAATAAAGATTGAAAGATTAAAGCCCCAAATACTTTTGAAAACTCTTTAAAAACACTTAAGAAGGTCTGAAATTTTTGCTCTTAAAAACTTCTACAAAAACTAAGAAGAGATGGGGTATATATACCCCAATACAAAACTAGCCGTTAGAGCTGAGCTGGCAGCTCTGACAGGCAGTGGTCGACCGGTCCGGTCGACCGCCAACGGTCAGAATTGTGACCGTTGGGCAACCACGGTCGACCGGCCCGGTCAACCCAAACAAACAGAGAGCTCTGCTCTCAGACCGGTCGACCGTCCCGGTCGACCGTCCCAGTGTCTCCAAACGTGCACAGATTTGTGCACGTCGGTCGACCGACCCGGTCGACCGACTTCAGCCTAGTCGACTAGGTCAGTTGACTTAGTCGACTAATAGAAGCTTGGAACAGAAACTGGGTCAGAAAAACTGGGAAAATTATTTTATAAAAATCTTTTATCTTTTCTAAAAATCCCATAAAACTTGTTTTAACATTTTGTATTGAAACACAAACTAGTGATAAAAATTTCAAGACATATATCAAACATATCGATTCATTTTTGAGTCTTGCAAATTTTATCAAAAACAAAACTTGTATTTTTATCAAACTTGATTTTTCAATACATGAATAAGATAGTCAAAATAAGTTTGTATAGAAAGTGTAAGCATGTATGTATATTGAACACATCTAATATACATAAAAATCATGTAAACTTGTTTTGATCTATTATTCATGAAAACCAAAATCCAAAACATAAATCTTTTGTGTGTTGTGCACTTGAGCATATCAACTATACTAAACTTTACAAATGGATCTAAAACACACTATCTAAACTATGGATACCTAAGTCTTCTTGATGATCTTCATCTTCAAGTTGACTTGCTCCAAAACTCCATCCATGGGCTAGGCAATGTGTGATCTTGATGCTTTGGCCCTGAAAACACCATGAAAAGCTTCTAAACTCCTTTGTTGAAGCTAATCACAAACTAATATCTTGGTTAATGATCTGAAACTTAAACAATACAAGATTATTAGTAAACATAACTACATGAGTTAATCATCATCAAAACTAGGGTGGAAGGCCTTTGGGCCAACAACTTGTTTCGCCCTAGCGGGCTGGCCCTGGTCTCAGCAGCCAGGAAGTCTTAGTAAGGTCGTGATCCCGGGTATGCATGGGATATATACACTCGATTAGAACTCCTTGACCTTTGGGTTTCCAATTAACATAATAAAACGGTATAAACAATAGTGACGGCAGGAGCACTTGTTATTTGGTCACTCTCTCGTTTGGATAATGGTACCCGTATGCCATGTCCGAATGGGTTCGACTGGAGTGCGGGCTCCAGTATGAACTGCCAGTGGTATGGGACACTGGAAGAAATTGATTAAAATACCAAGTGATACTGATTGTTATTATTGTATAAATAACATGACTTGCCGATACATGTTTAATATTGTTTAGTTGTACTTGTTACTATTCCTGATAATTTATCCACTATCATATTACCTGTATGCCTTGTTACACTTCCTGATATTTGTTACACTTTCTGTGGTGGCATACTACTCTACTACATGTATACTCTGCATTGCATATATTCTGCTTTCTGTATACCTTGCAGACATCATTAATGTATATGCACAATACAGTATTATGGTTATGTTGCATATGCACATCTGCATGTTCATTTCCATCACGTCACCACTATACAACATGATTTATTATATAAAACTGGATACTACTATAGACATGACCCGATGATAACATGTTAGGTAGTGATGGTATTAGACTATGACATTGTTATATTTCTATTGATTATTAAATTCCTATGAGTCTATATTATTATCGTGCCTGTATTATTATAGTACATATTACTGGCTCCTTCATTTTACCACTCATTAGGTCGCTTTCTGATGACCCTGGGTTTGCGTGCCCAGGTTGGAGGTCCCAGATATCGTATTATCAGAGATTTCATTGGATTCACATAGGAGACTCATCATCGAGACCATTCATAAGTATCTTTGTGATTTGTTTCTGTTATCTTATTTAGCCCTGTTTTCATATCTGTTATGATCACTCACCTTTTTCTGCAGATATTCTTATACTTATTTAATGCTGGAACTCTTGTATATATGGAGGCTATTTCCTGTATTGAGGCTTAGCGTACGTGCGTGAGGGTATCTCCACCCTGCGTATATACGTCGCCATAACGTCCCCGTACCTGCGGGATCGAGGCGTTACAGAGTGGTATCAGAGCCTAGGTTCACACCTGGTGTCGGTAACCACCTGGGTCAATGTTTGGGCTTTTACCAACAGTACAATCAGATTCAGATTAGAACTCATCTGTATCTGAATTTAAGGATTCCAGCTATGAGTACAAGAATGCCATTTCATTGAAATTCATTCATCGATACTTTTCTATTCCCTCATTTCAGTAATCAATCAGAATACTCTGATTTTCTTCTTACTTTCTCTTCATCCTATGGATTCTAATTCTCTATCTTTGACTCACGACATCAATTCTCCACCCCGCTTTGACTATCGATATCAAAGTGGCGCAGCGGAAGCGTTGTAGACCCATAACATTTAGGCCTTGGGGCTGTAAATATTATTCTCACACCTGAATTGAAATTTTGAGGACGAAATTTTTTGTAAGGTGGGGAGAAATGTAATCCCCTGATCCTTGATGTACGTATCACAGTATCAGTGCTTGATACGGCGTACAAAGTTGATGTGGCCTTTCTGGTAGTCAGATTGACCCGATTTCAATTTCAGATATTATTTTCAAAATTTTAAGATTTTTCAGAATTTTCTGAAATTTTTCTGAATTATTTTGGAAAATCTTCGTAGTCGGTGTCGACCGATACTGATAATCGGCTCTACGATTTTTAATTCACAAATGGAGTTATATATTGAGAATCTGCTTTCACCTTGTGTCTTAGAATCATATTTTCTATGTTAGGATATTTTTGAAGATTTTTCTGAATTTATGAAAAATCCGGCCGAACCGGTGTCGCCCAATATCGGTGAAATCTTTCAGGATTTTAAACTTGCAAACCAGACTGAATTTCTTCAAACTGTTTTCATATTATATCTCAGAATAATATTCTCTATTTTATGTAATTTTTGGAAACTGTTCCGAGCAAGTCAAAATTTGACCCTATTAAAATAATATTAAATTTCTTTTTCTATTTCTTTTTCATCTTTCTTCTTCTCCACTCCTCTCTCTCTTCCCCCCTTAAAATCTCTCCCTCTCTCTTTCTCTCAATTTCTCCCCTCTCTCTATCTCTCTTTCTTTCTCTCTTTATTCCTCTCTTTCCTCCTCTCACTGCCTCTCTCTCCATCACTCTCTCTCTCCGCGTGTGTGGTCACCGACCAGGCCAGCACCGTGGCCGGCCGATGGGTCGCCGTGGCCGCCGTCGTGGCTACCGCGCCCCCATCGCGGGCGCCACCCATTCTCTATTCCTTTTTCTTCTTCATCATCATCATCTTCTTCTTCTTCTTCTTCTCCTTCCAGTTTTTCTTCTCCCTCTCTTTCTCTTTCTCTCCCTCCTCTCTCACTAACCGCCGCCGGCGACTAGACTTACCGCCGGCGGGCTCCCTCGCCGCTACCAGCTGAGCTGCTGCTGTTGGCTGTTGATTGGGTTCGGGTTCATACCCGAACCCATTAACCCTATTGGGTTAGTTTGAAACCCAAAATCCATTAAACCCAAACCGTTAGCCCTTCTAACTCAATAACCCATTTACCCATTATACTTAAGTTATGGGTTTGGGTTTTCAGATCTAAACCCGACCCAATAAGCAATCCAAACCCGCATCTAATAAATAAAGGTAATATTATAGAAAACCCCCTGATAATTTATACCATTTGCAATTGATACATTTTTATTACATATTTAATCCATTTCTATTACTTTTAGTGTTCGGGCGATATTTGGAGTATCCAGAGTCCGATTTGGACAATCTTGAAACTGTTGCGATCGTGGGAAAGAGAGCTACCTCCCGATGGCCAGTTTGTGAGTATTTTTATTTTATAAATTATATTAATTCATGTTTAATTAGTTGAGTGATTGTTTTTTCATTTTGATAAATACTGTAAGAATTATTATCGATTTCACATGTTTAGTTACCTCTATCACATCATTGGATCTCGTCACTTCATGTACATCTATGGTTACGCAATACTGCTACATGTACACTGATACACGCGTACTCCATTATACCAGACACTCTCTCACCATTACTGACCCACCGATACACTGGACACAGTATTACATGTAAATATCTGATACGCTACACATGACACTATCCTTTTATGTTCATGACCATTGATACATGGATGCTCGACACTGTCATTTCACGCGCCAGTATCACCGTCCCACGGACATTCTAATACACTGAGCACAATAGATTATATAATTACCTGTTACATTAGATACCATTATTTCATGTTGTTCTATGTCCATCTCTCACTATTACACAGATACTGAGCTTCACGACACTATTACAGCATGTTCGTGAACCACTGATACACTGATATGCTATTACACCGGATACTGCTACATGGATATACTGTACACAGTTACTTCATGTTCTTACTCCACTGTAATACAGACTCTTCGGTCTACATGTATTGATGGTCTATGTATTCCTGTTGCATAGATCATGGTTTATAGGATTGCTACATGCATATTCATGTATTCCCGTTACATGATTATTTCACGTTACTAATATTGATATTCCCGTTACTGAACATGTGAGCTGTTGATATGCGATGCGTGTAACTAGGTGCCATGCGGGTCCATGCAACGGGGGCCACCTCTAGAATCCCACATCTCTTATTTTTCATTTCTTGTTATCTTGTTATATGCTATCAACAGAGCTCAGGTCCTGTTATCATGTTACATGTGGATACGTTACTACACTGGATACTGTTACACGGTGACTCGATACACTATTATTTCTTATTCATGTCCCACTGGTACACGGATACACTAATTCACAGAATACCGTTATTTCATATATTGTTATCATCGTTACATGGATGCTCGGTACACAGTTATATCATGTTTACACATCACTGTTACACATGTCTGTATTGTTTCTATATTCTTGACATATGGATCACCATTCATATTGCATGTCTTATTGTTGCATGTATATTCCTGTATTCCTGTTGCATGATTGTTTCCCGTTACTGATATTCCCGTTACTGGATACGAGAGCAGTTGATATACGTTGTGTGGAATCCCACTCCCATTTCCCGTTATCTTGTTTCATGCTATCAACAGAGCTAATGTCCTATTATCGTGTTACATGTACCATGTACTGTTCTTATTCCTGATACTCTGTGTACATTAAATGTGTTACATATAACATGGGGTTGGGGGAGACTTGACGGTTGACTAGATCTTATCGGATGGATGTCTGGATCCATTGTTAGTCCCACTGCAGGGGACATGGTAGCGCTGACTACCTTTCCGTTTCCCGTTTTCCGTTACTTGTTTCACCCTAGCGGGCTGGCCCTGGTCTCAGCAGCCATGTAGTCTTTGTAAGGCCGTGATCTCGGGTATGCACGGGATATATACACCCGATTAGACCTCCTTGACCATTGAGTTTCCAATTAACATAATAAAATGGTATAAACAATAGTGACGACAAGAACACTTGTTATTTGGTCACTCTCTCGTTTGGATAATGGTACCCGTATGCCATGTCCGGATGGGTTCGACTGGAGTGCGGGCTCCAGTATGAACTGCCAGTGGTATGGGACACTGGAAGAGATTGATTAAAATACTAAGTGGTACTGATTGTTATTATTGTATAAATAACAAGACTTGCCCGATACATGTTTAATATTGTTTAGTTATACTTGTTACTATTCCTGATAATTTATCCACTATCATGTTATCTGTATGCCTTGTTACACTTCCTGATGCATGTTACACTTTCTGTAGTGGCATACTACTCTACTACATGTATACTCTGCATTGCATATATTCTGCTTTCTGTATACCTTACTGACATCATTAATGTATATGCACAATACAGTATTATGGTTATGTTGCATATGCACATCTGCATGTTCATTTCTATCACGTCACCACTATAGAACATGATTTATTATATAAAACTGGATACTACTATAGATGTAACCCCCTAATCCCTGATGTACGTATCATAGTATCAGTACTCGATACGGCGTACAAAATTGATTTGACCTTCCTAATAGTCAGATTGTGCTGATTTTAGTTTCAGATATTATTTTTCAATATTTTAGAATTTTTAGAATTTTTCAGAATTTTCTGGATTAATTTGGAAAATCTCTGTAGTCGGTGTCAACTGATACCGATAATCGGCTCTATGATTTTTAATTCTCAAATGGAGATAATTTTTGAGAATCTGCTTTTATATTATATCTTAGAATCATATTTTCTACGTTAGGATATTTTTTAGGATTTTTCAAAATTTATGAAAAATCCAGCCAAACCGGTGTCGCTCAATACTGGCGAAACCTTTCAGGATTTTTAACTTGCAAACTAGACTAAATTTCTTCAAACCATTTTCACATTATGTCTCAGGATAATATTCTATATTTTCTGTAATTTTTGGGAACCGTTCGGGACTAGTCGAATTTTGGACGGAATTAAATAATATTAATTTAATCAATTAAATCATTTTCTTTTCTTTTCTTTTTTTACTTTCCCTTCTTCCTTCTCTGGATTTTTCTTTTTCCACTGACTTCCTCCCACCGCCATATGCCCTCTCTTAACCCCTCTTTCCCTTAACTTTTCCTCTCTCTCTAAAACTCATTCTCACTCTCTTTTCAATTCTCTCACAATCTTCTCTCTCTCTTTCTCTCTCTCTCTCTCTCTCTCTCTCTCTGTGTGTGTTATCCGCCAGGGAGGCCAGACCACCGTCGGTGGCGGGCCGCCGGCAGGTCGGTGGCCGGCGCCACCGCGCCACCCCCTTCCCCTCTCCTTCTTTTCTCCGTTCCTTCTTCTTCTTTTTCTTCTTCTTCTTCTTCTTCTTCTTCTTCTCCTATTCTTCTTCTTCTTTTCTTTTTCTTCTTTCCTGTTCTTCTTCTTCTCTCTCCATCTCTCTGTTCCTCTCTCTTTCCCTGGGAGTTCCCGCCGGCGGAGCAACCCCGCTGCCGGCGAGATGTCGTCGCCGGCCAGCCACAGGAGCGCCACAACAGCAGTTGCTGCTGCCGCTGCTGTTGTTTCTTGTTGGGTTTGGGTACGAACCCGAACCCATTAACCCTATTGGGTTAGTTTGAAACCCAAACCCGTTAGCCCTCTAACCTAATAACACATTTACCCATTATACTTAAGTTATAGGTTTGGGTATTGGATCTAAATCCAACTCGTTTGCCACCCAAACCCGCATCCAAACCCAATAAGATAATTTTTCATAAAACCCCCTGTTAAATAATACTTATTGCATTTTAATCCTTATTTATTACATATTTAACCAATTTCTATTACTTTTAGTGTTCGGGCAATATCTGGAGCATCCGGACTTCGAATTGGACGATTCGGGAACCGTTGTGATTGTGGGAAAGAGAGCTACCTTCCCATGGCCAGTTAGTGAGTGTTTTCCTTTTTATAAATTATATTTATTCATGTTTAATATATTGAGTGATTGCTTTAGTTAATAAATCGTGATTATGGTTAAATCACTAGAATGTTAATTAATAACTTAATTATAGAGAGGTCATATTTTGTAATAAGAAAATCCATGATAGTGTAGTAAACATAAATAATAAAATAATATTTTCATCTGCTTCATGATTTAATATAACATATAGGTGATAGATGATCATATTTAAATGGTTAGATTACTATTCCACATGTTTTTCTTGCATCTATCACATCATCGGACACTGTCACTTCATGGACATCAATCATGGTTACGTAGTATTGCTACATGTGCACTGATACACGCGTACTCCATTATACCAGATATTGTCACTATTACACTGTCACCTTTACCGACCCACCAATACACTGAACACTGTATTGCATGTAAATATCTGTTACACTCTATACCGTTATTTTACGTTGTTTCATGTACATGTCTCACCATTACATAGATACTGAGATTCACGACACTATTACTGCATGTTTGTGAACTACTGATATACTGATACCCTCTTACACTGGATATCGCTCTGTGCATAGTTACTTCATGTTTTTACACCACGGTTATATAGACTCACCGGTCTACATGCATTGATTGTCTATGTATTCCTGTTGCATGGATCATGATTTATATTATTACTACATGGATATTCTTGTATTCCCGTTATATTGACACTGTTTATGTCACATGGATTATGGTTACATGAGTAGTCTGTCCTGTATTCCCGTTACATGATTATTTTCCATTACTGGACATGTGAGCTGTTGATATGCGATGTGTAGAACTAAGTGCCACGTAGATCCAAGCCACGGGGGCCACCTCTAGAATCCCACATCTATTGTTTCCCGTTTCCCGTTATCTTTTTCTATGCTATCAACAGAGCTCAGGTCCTATTATCATGTTACATGTTCTATGCACTGTACTTGTTCTTGCTACACTGTGTACTTTAAATATAATGAATATAACTTGGGGATGGGGGAGACTTGACGGTTGATTAGATCTTATCGGGTGAATATAATGGATCCATATTTATCCCACTGCAGGGGATGGTAGTTCTACCTACCTATTGTATATAGCTCCATGAGCTCCCGTTTCTTGTTTCGTGCTCCCCTCTTAGCGGAGGGCCCTGGTCTCAGCAGTCAGGGATCTGTTTAAAGTCATTGTCTCGAGTATACACGGGATACACTCACCTGACTAGAACTTTTCGACCATTGGGTTTCCAGTTAAAATAAAAAAAAAACGATATAAATAATAGTGACGTCGGGAACACTTGTTATTTGGTCACTCTCTCATTTGAATAATGGTACCCGTATGCCATGTCCGGATGGGTTCGATTGGAGTGCGGGCTCCAGTATGAACTGCCAGTGGTATGGGACACTGGAAGAGATTGATTAAAATACTAGGTGGAACTGATTGTTATTATTGAATAAATCACATGACATGCTCAACTCATGTATATTATTGTCCCTTTATATTTGTTACTATTCCTGATCTGTTATCCACAATCATGTCACATGTATACTTGTTCCACGTTCTTCTATTTGTTACACTCCATGTGGTAACATACTATTCATGGTTATATATATACTCTGTGTTGCATCTATTCCGCTTTATGTATACCTTACAAACATCAGTACTGTATATGCACAGCACAGTAGTATGGTTATGTTGCATACTGTACATCTGCATGTTCCTTTCTATCATGCCACCACTATCTACCAGTCTTTATTATATAAAACTGGATACTACTGCACCACTTCAGTACTCAGACACAGAGCTTGAAGCCCGCGTCTCACACTCGAAGCTCGGACACAGAGCTTGAAGCCCGCGTCTCACACCCGAAGCTCGATACAGAGTTTGAAGCTCGCGTTATAACACCATCGCATCACCCAAACGCGAAGCTCAAGACCCGCATCTCAGACGCAAAGCTCGACACAAAGTTTAAAGCTTGCGTTTCACCACCATCGCGGCACCCAAACACGAAGCTCAAGACCCGTGTCCAGCGTTACTTCAACGACTAAACGCAGGGCAAGCTCGCGTTCCAACTGCAGATGAGCCATGCGTTTTAGTTATAACTACCACTATTACTGGGCCAAGTACTGCCCCACGTAATGAGGGGAGTTAACTCCCATTATGGAGAGTTTTTAGGAGATAGTTTTACTCCTGAAACCCCTATAAATAGCTTAGTTTGCTATTGAAGAGGGGTCATAATTTTCAACTGAGGAATACTTATAAAGAGTTAAACTCTTCTACCAACTTGCTGAGCAAGTTTTTGCTTAACTCTCTTTGAGATTTCATTGGATAAGACATGTGCTACTCCATCAGTGATTTAAAGAGAAAAGTTTCAGAGGAGCTTGACGTTCACCCGGTCAACGAAAAACAAGATTCACTTTCCACCACTACGTAAAGAACCCAGCCTTAAACAAAGAGAAGATTTGAACTTGAGTGTCTTCTCTCTCTTGTAGTTGAAATTTGAGTTGTTGTAATTTTTCATTGATTCAATGAGATTTTTGGAATATATCTTCAATTTTTCTCCCCGTACAAGAGATGGCGACTCCGCTGGGGACTACTTTCTCCACTGATGAGCAAGTTGTAGCACAAGGTGACGTCACCTTCATGGAAAAAACGGTCGAGGTTTTCTAAACTTGATATAGTCTTGCAAGAGAAGGTTGAGGTTTTAAATGAAAGAAATTCATTAAAAACCCAACTTGACCTTGTTTTAAAAGAAAATGAGTTTTTAAAGAATAAAAATGATTTTGATTATGTTTGAAGAAAAATGAAGTTTTGTTTTCAAAACTTGATTTTGTTTTAAAAGAAAATGATTCTTTGAAAAATAAAATTGTTTTAATTTCAAAAGAACCAAATTTAGCTTCAAAGAAAAATATTTCTTTGAAAAATGATTTTGATTCTCATGTTTGTCATGCTTCTATAGATTCATCTTCTATTGATAAACATGTTGCATGCTCCACTTATTCTTCAATCATTGAAAATGATATTTGTATTTTGAAGAAAAGTGTAGATTATTTGAGCTCTACTTTGAGCCATTGTGTCATGAACCACACGCGGTTGAAATACATGTTTCGCAAGAAACATGCACCACATATTTATGCACACCCTTCACGGTATACACATACTCATCATGCTTACACACATAATGTTCATGTGTACACTTGTACACATTGTGGACGTACGGGTCACCTTGCAAAATTCTGTTATGATAGAATAAATATTTCAAATTTTGCAAATAAGTTTGTTTGAATTAGAAAATGTGCTACCCCCTTGGACCCAAAAAGATATGGGTACCAAAAGCCATCCCTACTTTATTTGATGTAGGCGTGGGCTCTCACTTGATGTGAGGGTATTGGTGCCTTGATGGTAGATGCGATCTGAGCCTAAAGATCATATTTTTGGATGCATCACTTTCAAAGGATGTTTGGTGGAAGGACCACCATGGTTTGAAGACCTAGAGATTGGTTCATTAATTTTGGTAACTATCTCTAACTCCTATTTTTGTTTACATGCTTTCATATGAATATTTTTAGCATGTTTTAGTTTTAATGTTCATTATGTTAAATGTAATGTTATTAGACATGTGATATACATAGATAGTCTTTGAGATATACCCATGTTCATATGGACTTATATTTTTGTATTCTCACTATAGTTTAGCTATTGTGTATATCCTACTTCTAAAACACGCGCATTTAACCTAATGATCATGTTTGTTTATATTTTTGTACTTCATGTAGTGATTACTTGTTTAGATGTAATTTTTATTAAAACTTGTGTTTATACTTGTACAAGTAGTGAGCTACACTTGATTATTATGTGTTTATGCTTCATTACTCATTTGTACTCATTACTGTACATGTATAACCTAATTTTGATGATTTTTTCATTTATACTTGTTTTTTTCTACTTTTATACATGTTTAGCTTCATGTATATGTTATGTTTTATCTAAAACTAATAAATTTACATGTATATCCTTGAGTCACTTGCTTTCATGCAAAATTCTATTATGAACTCGTTTATGTTTGGGATATGTATGTATACTTTGAGTTTCGACAAAACATACATATGCCTTAAAACTTGTTAGTTTTAATGAAAAATAATTTTTTATGATTTTCATACGTTTTAATGTTTTGAGCTTTATTGTTTATTTCATGAATTTGTTATTCACATGATTCTTGTACACTCACTTTTATGTTTACTCATGACTTTGTTTCATGAGCACATTTTTGAGGTTCATAGATCTTGAGTGACAACTCTTGTGTGATATGCATATTCAATGAATATATATTTGTTTTTATTCCTTGAAGGATTTCGTACTAGTTTTCAAAAATATCATAAAACTAGCTTTGTTATTCTTCAATGTGGTAGTGTTTTTCAAATTATACTAAAATAATTTTCAAATCTTATTTTTAAAAACCCCTACCATGCAAGGGCGGATGGTTGGCGACCATGCCTTTTGTGCCTTACTGAATACCTTTTAAACATGTGCATAAATAGGGTGGTAGGTATGAGATATACATGATTTCAATGAAAATTCTTTTTGTATACTCATATTCTGTTTTCCTATATATGTATGCACCAAATTTCCAATGGTATTTTCATACATGCATATATATGATTTAGATTGTGCTTATTTTACAGTGCCATATATTTTATTTAAGCACAAACTGTTTATGCTAAGCTTGACTTAATTCTAAATGATAATTGGTATCTTTACAAGCTTATGCATTAATTTCACTTGGTATATTTTTTTGATATCAAAATGTACTTCATGTTCCACATACAATTGGTATGAAAATGTACTTCAGTTATGAGATATACATGATTTTTTAAATAAAAATTCATTTTATAAACTCATATTTTTTTGTATGGATCATATCTAAATTGTTTTGCTCTGATACATACATATAAATATTTTTTTTGTGTTTTAAACATACATGTCCATACATTTTTAGCACAAATTATTTCTTGCTAAGTTTGATTTAGTCCTTCATGATATTTGTTTTCTAATTGGTATCATATATAAGCTTATGCATTATTATTTTTTTTGGTATTTTATAAAGGGGAAGAAAAATTCTTGTTTTATCTTTCAATTATTTTTATTTTCAATTAGTATCTTACTCTCACTCTTTATGATGAAAGATGCTTTATTTTGGTATATGCTAACATTTTCAATATTGGTATCAATAGTCTTAAATTGATATTATTCTCAATCTGGTATCTTTATTGTAAAATGGTTTTAGTGTTTACCTAAGATTTGATTTTTTACCTTCAATTGGTATTATACCTTTCTATTGGTATCAATTGGTAAAAAGATTATTTTACTTTCAATTAGTTTCTTTCAATTGATTGTTTATTATTGGTATCAAAATTTTATTTCAAAATATATTTTGTTGGTATTGTTTATTTGTCTTCACTCCTTTGTTAATGAGTGACAAAAAGAGAGAGAAAGATTTAGGTTTATATATACATGTTTCATTAAGTGTTTGTGTGTGTATCTTGTTTTTATTTGATATCTTGAGCTACATTGCATATCTTTATATGTAACGGTCCCAGATTTTGATAATCATAATTAACATAAACATCCACTTACACCAACCGATTATTAACAATCATTTCCTTATTTCTTTAAAAATTTCAGCAGCACCTCCTTTGTAATTATTGGTCGGATATGGTATCCAATACAAATATGATAATTTCGGCTAACATCAGCCTACTTATTCTCAATCCAACCATATAACCGAATTCAAAATCATCCACACAACATAAAAGTATTTCGGCTTAGTATCGCCTACTTATGGAGAAACATAACAACATAAACTCTAGAATTTCTTTCTCAGCATCCATAGTGTTTCAGAATTGATAACTTTTAACTTCTCATGGGCATCATATAGATAATACACTTCTTATTACTACAACCCAAATAAAAGATATCTCAAATGTCAACTTGAAATGAAACCACTACAAGGTTCTCCATATATATACATACAAGATTAATCATCTATCCCAAGACCCACATTTAGCATCCACAAACACCAATGTCCCAAAATACAAGGGTTGGAGTGATTCAGAACGAACCCTGCGCAGCATAACCCTGACCCCTGCCTCCAAGCAACCTGCAATATACCAGTCTGTGGAAGGGTGAGCTCGACAGCTCAGTGAGTAAGGTAGGAAATAAATCAAGAAATGATAATATCTCAATGAGAGAATGAATATGCACGCAATAAGAGGAATCCGAAACAGTAAGAAGACAAAGAATCAGAGGTATCCAATAGCTTAATAATCAAGACCCCAGTCTCTAAAATTTCTGAGGGCGATCAGACTCTTCTGATCGTACTCCCCAATTTCTTTCTTAGCTTTTCATCTTTATGTGTGATAAGGTCTATGAGTTACTTAAACAAACTCTCTCGTCTTATGTGTACATAGTGTGTATTACTCACATGCCTTGTATTCTACGCTATACTACACCAACCATCAGAGTTATGCCATAAATCTAGTTTATGCATTTAACTAACACTTACATCACAAGCCATACTTATATAACATATAACCATATCATACTTCTCATAATGTAATATCGCATCACACTTCAAGTAATGCACGGACTCACATGTACACTTTCACCCAATATATGGAAATCATTTCAATCAGCTAAACTTGTATTCTGATGTTTTCATTGTTATATACAATAACACATCCAACATACCCCTAGTGTCACACACACACACACACACACACACATTGGTATCACACATAACCATTCATTCTCAATCATTTGTAAGGATGCAATTATATGTATATCATAGCACTGTCTTCGTACTCCGCCTGTGCCATACAGGTCCCTTCCTCCCAATATGATATATAACACCGTCTTCGCACTCCGCCCGTGCCATACGGGTCCCTTCCTCCCGATAAATGTATATATATAGCACCGTCTTCGCACTCCTCCCGTGCAATACGGGTCCCTTCCTCCGTAACACAATGTGTACATACATAATAGCATATAGCACCGTCTTCGCACTCCACCCGTGCAATACGGGTCCCTTCCTCCGTAACACAATGCAATAGGCATAAATGTACATATACACACTTGAGTAATAATTAATTTATCACAATACGATAAGTCAACCAATTACTATAGTTTACCTCTCAGTTCATAAATTCTTCCTTCAAAGAATGTTTGTGGTTCTCGATATGAGAGTATAAGTGTACAAGTATAGGTTAACATTGCAGTGATCTACTCGCCTTATTTACATAGGTCGAGTTCTCATTCGCATTATCAATACTCAAACTTCATATATAACCTAAATAATACAGATGATCACGTTCATATCAATTTTCAGTGTACACACATATCCTAGCATCAGACCCTCAATACTTATATCAATCATTCAACAACACATAAACAATTGTTAACCTCCCCGCCCCTCATTATTTAATCATATGATTCGGTCTTATGATTAGTCATGTTTCTCCTTTCATACACTCGATATTTGGTTAATGAAGTTACTTGATCTGCCAACAAGTTTTAGCATAGTTGCTAACTATAAACCGTCCAATTCTAGTTACCGTTGCCTTAATTAATATGTCCTGTGAACATGTTATAATTATTGCTATTGGTATTCAAGAATCTGGTCTGACATCACGTAGCTTCCAATCGAGATTTGAGATATATATATGTGTGTATCTTATTTCACAAGTTTGAGATGTAATAAAATTCGTAAATACCCATCACACGCACGCGCGCAAGCACAAAGGTATAGGTAATTAAATTAAGATATGGCTCACAGGTCTAACTGAGAGTTATCCTAACTCTATATAATCCATATGTTTATTCAACTCCCAGTAATAGCAAAGGATCACCTAACTATCATAGCACAAACAAGTATTAAAAATTCGATAACCATAGATTTTCAATCTACAGCGTCCTAATAAACAACAAGCTTGTGACTTTAATGAGTATGCATAAGTTCTTAACTTCTCGCTTTCGAATGACTGTACCAGGATTCATAAGTTTTGACGGCTGTATATGATTCCATGATTTCTTTCTAATATGATGCCAAGTCACAATTTCTACTATACCCACAAGTGGACAATTTATTCAGCTCCCTGTTTATTATTATTTTATTTTATTTTTCCAGAAGTCTAAAAGGAGGACACCCAGAAATTTATGAAGAAATATTATAGAAAGAGTGCGTCTTTCTTTTCAATCCATCCGCTCACCTTTCACAAGACAGTTTGAGTTACTATAACAGAAAAGCGGTAGAAAATGATAACAATGGTGATCAAAAAGCTAAAGAACATACTTGAGTGTATGAAAACAAATCTACACGTGAGATGTCCACTGTTGAGAACGGTCTGATAGGGGACGATATGATGATATTAGGATGCCGATCATATAACATTCCCTCTCTAAAGTGGGATAAGATTAATGCTAAGAGTCTTGATCTGAGTTTGTTATCACTTTATACTTGGTATATAGTTGGATTAGAAACAAGATACATGATACCTTCAACAAGTGCAAATTGACACTAATACACCAAATTGGATTTTTAGTTCAACAATTCATATCTTTTCACGAACTTGAGTATATTATGGTGCTCTAGTTCCCTCCCATGTCACTATACTTTACAGCTTCCAAAATATGGCACTCTCCAAAATTTTCTTTTCACAGTCTATAAAACTCCAGAACATAATAAAAATTATCCTGTGGGTAAAGTCCGACGACCTACTGAAATTGCATGTATCTTATTCATGAGAAGTTTGCTCAACAAAACTTTTCTCATCTACTAGATTAATTATAATGACTTAACTCTTATCCTAAATTTTCTGTTATGGCTTTTAACTATGATCCCCAATTTTTCAAGGAACAACTTCCGCCTACTAGAATTTCCTACAAAGAAATTTATTATGGAATAAGAATTTTTACACATTGTCTATGACACAATCTTATCCGGGCCTTCATTTAATCCTTCGTGGTTGCATAATATTAGCTATCTTTGAAACTACCTTTGTGTTTCCATAACATATAAGTTGGAATTTCTCTCTTCCAAGGTATACATATCATTGTCGTGATGCCAAGCTTTCCTCGATACCACAACACAAATGAGAGGAGTGACAATATTTGCCTAGAAGAAAAGTTTCAACTCGAAATTTGTAGCAACACGTTAACAAGAATATACTTTGGCACTCCTTGTTCACATCAAGACTACATTCTGAGCTTCAAGTTTTTAACTCTCAACTCGACCCCAACCTCAGACTCTACAAAAGCCATAAAGGTCTATTTGATCTTCGAATACAATTCGAAACAAATCCCTCAGGAACATTCAATTCCAGCTCTATTGACTCAGATAATTATTTATTTATTCGAGATGTTTTTCCTCTTATCTTGCTTGTCCGCAACTAGTCAGGTAACACGGACTTTCTAAGTATTCACAACTTGCACCAATTTAACGTTTACTTTTCAACCAATATCTATAGAAGCATGCACGTTGTACTTCAAGATAAAGTTATTATGCAATGGGAGTATCATGGCACTAATAATTAATTTTCTACCACATAGCTCACACTAATTTCTATCAAATTAATTATATTATTCCTAACGAACCATTTACTACAAATTAAGTTGCCACTTACTTGGATTACGGATTCCTTGCTATTAATGCAACTTCGCATTTTTCATGACAATCAATAACCTTAACCATTGACTTCGTTAGATGAATTTATGTAGCTATTGATTCATAATTGTCAACCCCCAATTGAATTTACCATACAACTTATACCATCACCCCCCATTACATTAAGTTGGATTGTGCCTCAACAAAGCCTAACACTCTCATATGAAGGTACTTTGAGAGTGACACAAATGCACCACAAAAATTAGCAAGGATAGCGTGAACAAGTCATACTCACAACATAATAATTCTAGGGTTCCAAAGGGAATACTCCCATAACAATGTTTGATCAAAAATAATCCAACTAAGAAGTAGTCCTGTAACTTGATTAAGCTTGATTGACTCCAAAAAATTTCAGCAACCAGTATCAAGAAATTGAAGGGAAGAACCTCACTCACATTAAAATTTTCGATCTCCGGCCGCCCTAAGCCGGCCGCCGCCGCCGCCGCTGCGGCCCTGGCCGCGGCCCCTGCCGCGCCTGGCCACGGCCCCGCCGCCTTGCCGTCGTCCGGCCTGCAAGAGAGAGAGGTAGAGAGGGAGGGAGGGGGGGGGAGAGAGAGAGAGAGAGATTTGGGGGAGGGCTGCGAGCATATCAGGCAGAAGGGAGAGAGAGAGAGAGAATTGGGAAAGGAAAAGAGAATTGGTGAGAAAATAAGTGTATTTCTCCCACTTTCCTTATATATACATATATCTAAATACATGATACTTGCCAAATGTGCCACTTGTCCTCATCTCCTACCACTCCACCTACTCCCCTCCACTTACTCTCTCTCTTAAATAAAAAAAATCTTGTATTAAAAAAAAGAGGTATTTGCATGTATTTATTTCAAACATGAGTATGTATCTAATTCCACATACTAGTACATATACGCACCTACATATATATATACATCCATACATGCCTCTAATTACATATCCATATCACATGCACTTGGTATATAAATATCTATGTATGATAAATCCCATTTAGTCATGCACCCGTATGTACACACGTATTTACAGTTATCAATATTTCATCCACTTAAAATTATCCATACAAATTTAAAATAAAATAACATTACAAAGGAACTAACTCAATCATCACCCCTAGTGATTCTGTATAATCTCTAGATCACGGATTATAATATTAAATCACAATTTAGAATTTCAGGGTGTCACAGTTCTACCCCACTTACAAAAGTTTCGTCCTCGAAACTTGGCATGCCTGAAACAGATAAGTACAAAACCTTCTCATTCCTCCTATATACTTCAAAATCTTACTTCCATATAATATCCCTCTCGATCCTCTTCCTCGAGAACTTATTATCTCTTGAACAACTTTTTACACTATATTCTTACGATCCGACTTAATCTTAACTCGCTTGATATTTTAATCATTTCCTTACTCCAGTGTCCCATACCACTAGCAGCTCGTACTGAGGGCCCACACCCTCAGCCGAACACATCCGAATTATGGCATGTGGGTACCATAATCCGAACATAAGGTAGTGACCAAATATCCCGCGCTTCAGGATTAGTCATACACGTAAGAACTCCT
>JAVJIF010017120.1:32500-95004 GCA_038442645.1 Agave tequilana | reverse complement strand
GGTCTTTTAAAAGAGTATCAAGAATTCAAAAGAATTTCAGATTTTCACCATTTAGAGTTTGAGAGAGAGATATTTTCTTATAACTCTTATATTTTCTTCTCTGTTTTAAAAAATTTTTCTCCCCTCCTAGTGGAAGTAGCACATTGCCGAACAACATTAAATTTTGTGTTCTTTGATTGTGTGGTGATTATAATTTCAATTGTTTGCTAGTGGTAGATCTTCTACGCTTTTGCTTTAGCTATCAAGTCTTCAACTCGGTGTTTCTTTATTGTTTTGTTTGATTGGTGATAGATCTTCAACATGAAGCGTCTATTGTGATTGGTGTCCAATGATGGACGAGCGCGATACTCTGTCTGCAGCAGATGCGTGGACATGAGAGACCATTAATTTGATAATTTCCATAATGACACACTAACTATGCCAATATGGCATCTTTTTTCTGTAGCACATTTGAAAATAAGCCATGTCAGGTCAAATGATGCAAATATATCATGAGCCATACCTTATCACCATGACATTTTAGTACCAAAGGACAAATTTCTAAGATAAGCTATAATAGGCATTATACAATCCCCAAGTCGTCATGGCCGCATGCATGACAAGTATCATCTGACTATGGAATGTAATTTCGTATTTCATGAAAAATCTTCTAACACGCGCTGAAATCAAGCAAGCATGCTAACAGGATGTTTATGTGGCCACCTACAGAAGAAGTAGGATGTGCATTCCTAATCCTAGGCAGTTGAGATAGAATAACTATAGAGATGCCTTCGAGACAATAGAGCGCCATCACCAACATCTGCTTCAAATACAATGGTTCTATTAAGTTTTGAGGTTGAGCATAATAGGCTCCCAAAATATTTCACTCAAAAAAAAAAAAAAATATGGGAGCATACTATAGATGTCCCTGTTTCTTGAATCAAGCAATTTCTCCCGCAGGACATTACATGATTTCTCTTATATTTTTGCTTCTTTTTGCTCATTCATACCTTGTTCATCTGGCAACACAAAAGTAACAGAACAACAGAGATGCTACATGACCACCCGGTCCGTGCAAACAACCATCATTTTGTAAGTTTTTCTTGCAAATGGCACAAACAAATATAAGCCATACTAATGAATAAATTTTCTTATAGTTCTTTGGGTATCAGGAATTGCTTTGACGAAACCTGACAGTGTTTTTTTTTTTTTTTTAGTCATCTGGGTGTGTAGCATGTATTGCAAGTGAAGGCTCATGATGATGCAGATTGCTTGAGAATATCATGAAATAGGGAAGGCCTCTTTCTAGACCCCAAACAAAGATCCTGAAAACATGAAATAAATGTCAATCTATCCATGCAGCAGCAGCAGCAGCTTCCGTGTTAATGTTATAGATAAACAATGGAAACAATTTAGAATGACCGACCGAATGAACACAATAGTATGTTAATGTCAGACAACTTATCAATGAAGAGGCCAGCTGGCATTACTCATGATTAGATTTTTTTTTGGCATGCTCACAAAAAATCTTAGTGGATGCATTTGGAAAAGACTTTCAAATGATAAATATAATTTTTTTTAGAAGTTCATTCCTCAAAATGCAAGATTAGAAGGATGCTTATCTATATGCCTTCATTTTAGAAAAGTACATTATATTAATTTATAATCATTTTAGTTGTATAGGTGTATTCAAAATGGACATCTATGCAATAAATGTAAATTTAATATAATCCTGTCTCCTAAGTAAAATATTTGACTAACTCCCACCTAGCAATTTATAGAATTTTAACTTCGTTTATCAGATTGAGGTTGTGAAGCAAACGTGAGGCAAAATTCAATTTCAAACCCCTCCAAAGAGTTTGCATCGTAATAGTAGAGATCTTCCCTTTCTTACAACAAATGGGGCATAAAGTTGTACCATTTCTTACAACCAAATGTAGCAAATGTGTATATGGTTCAACCACCGTGTTGTGAGATTCAGGTTAAGTCGATTGAGTGTGGCTCAAGAAGCAGCCTCTGAGAGCTTAGTTTGACAAGTTCAGTACATGTGAGATGTGTGTTCAGTCTCTTCTATGTGAGACAGATGTAGTTTTTCTTTGATCTATGGTGAAGCATTGTGATGTATATTGTCACTAATTTGTTTTTTTTTTTAATGAGAGTATAAAACATATTGGGGTTGACAGTTATTTTATTAGAGATATGATGATCCCCGAAAGATAGTCACTTCATATTTTCTACTGGTTGGCATATTGGTAATATCTTCACTAAAGGTTACCAAGGAAGAGTTTCTCTTCTTTGTAGCGAGCTAAGCATGATTGACATCTACACTTCAGCTTTAAGAGGAGTATTAGAGAGATTAAAGATATTTAATATATTTTTGTAATTTACTATATCCCATATCTATGTAAATAACATGACAACCTTAGTTAGGGTTGAGCCATCTATCTCCTACATAACACGTTCAAATGACTTTAAACCCATATTAAACGTACTCTATAATATGACATTTTTCTTAATATCAACAAACACAGAGTACATCCAGAGCCAACTTATTTTTGAACGTGGAATAGTTTTCTTAATATCAACGAGTACATCCAGAGCCAACTTATTTTTGAATGTGCAATAGAAAATAACTTGGTCCTTTCCCCACGCTTATGTTGTGGATAAATTATTCATGTAGATCTTCTTTATAAGTCTTGAAAAAGATCATGCTTTGAGCAATTTGCCTTGTAAAACCAGAGTCTATCCACCACTCAACCTCATCACAACAATGTTTACTTAAGGAACTAATGCAGCAACATTTTCATTGACTACCGCGTTGGACTGGTTATTCTGTAGCTTTTTAAGCATACATTGTTTCCAGTAATCACTCTTCTTACATCCACAACGATCATTATGTTATTCTTGCTTTTGCCTTCATTTCAAAAGTTGTCATTCTTCTTGTCATTTCTTTTCCTTTGGTCTTTCTTTAGCAATCCATTTTCAAGAGCCTTTGGATCCAAGTTTCAATAGTTCTTTCAGCTTGAAGATACTTGATCAACTCTTGTATAGACATGGCATCCATTTTCTGCTTTAAATTTTTTTTGACAATCTTTCCACGAATGTGGTACTTGTGCAAATAACAGAGGATCCTTGCAATGTCTCGTCGAGAGAATGATCATTGATGTATGAAGAAATGTATTTTATTAATGAATTTAATAGATTCTAGATGCATTGCCTCTGCCTCCCATCTTATAATAAAAAACTTGGCAATTAGGAAGTTCTTATTTCCCCATCTTACAATTGTACCTGTTGTTTAGATCTTCTCATAATACTCTAGAGACAATTGAGGGTGTGACCCTTGAACAGAAAGTAAATCTTGCTTCCAATTTCGTCTTACTGTATTTCTACTGCATTCTCATTTCTTTTGACTTTGAATTTCTCTTCTTTCAGCCATGTGCCAACTTTAGCACCATGAAATAATAGTTCTGCTTCCAATATCAGAAGTGAGTTCCATAAATTTGTCGAGTTTACTCAGATTTTTTGATACTCTGCCGATTAGTCGACTTATAGGGGGATTAATCAACTTATATTGGGGATTAGTCGACTTATGAGGATTAGTCGACTACTCTGTAAACTTCGGCAGATTCCAACTCTCTGTTAGCTGCATTAGTCGACTTATGAATTTCATAAGTCGACTACTCCGGGGTGATCCTGTTGCCTGTTTTTAATCTCCTACATCAGTTCCTCCCTCATCAAAAGAACTCGTCCTTGAATTTATAATCAGGATAAAGCTGCTTGGTAGGGTGATACTCGTAGAGATCTGCCACATTGAATGTCTTCGACATCGCCATATTACTTGGAAGATCCACAATGCAGGAGTTATCATTTATCTTCATCATGATTTTGAACGAACCATACTTCTTTGGCTTCAATTACTTGCACGATCCAGCAGAAATTATTTCTTTTCTCAAGTATACCATTACTATGTCCCTACTTCAAAGACCCTCTCTACCACTTTTTGTCAGCTGCGGCCTTATACTTGGCATTGGATTTCTCTAACTTCAATCGGACCTTCTCTTGAACATCTAATATTTGTTATGCCAGGGCACTAGCTGCACTACTAAACCTCTCCAACGGGTATCTTGGCTAAGTCTAGGAGATGGACAATAGAAAAGGGTGACATACCCATTAAGCTGTTGATTGTGCTGTTTAAGCAAACTCCGCTTGAGGCAAAGCTTGATCCCATTCTCTTAGCTTGTCTCCCCATATGCTTCTTATAAGTTACCTAAGATGCGGTTGACAACTTCCGTTTGGCCATCAGTTTGAGGATGTGTCGTGCTATTGTACTTCAGTGATGTGTCACATCTCGTCCATAGAGTAGTCCAAAATGTCGCTAAGAACTTGTTGTCTCGATCCGAAACAATGGAACTTGGCACGCCATGTAGTCTCATAACCTCTTGGAAGAACAACTTGGCCACATGTGGTGCATTAGAAGTGTTCTGGTAAGGAATAAAATGCGCCATCTTGGAGAATCAATCAACTACCACGAAGATGGAATCCACTCTTTTTTGTGTGCGAGGAAGCCCCAACCCGAAATCCATGCTCAAGTCTTCCCCAACTATCTTTTGAAACGGGTAAATGTGTATACAAGCCTATATTTTGAGCTTGTCTTTTAGCAACTTGACAAACTGGACAACTCTTTATAATTATAGTCACATCCTTTCCCAGGTGGGGCCAATAATATCTCTCTTCAAGACTAGTCGTAGTCTTCTCTCTTCCAAAGTGCCCTGCAAGTCTGCCTCCATGATGTCTCTAATAACTTTCTCCCTTAAATAAGTCCTTGGGACACATAACCAGCTTCCCTTCAGAAGAAATCCATCCAAGATATGAAAATCTTTCGCGGGCTATCATGACGATCACCTTTCAAATCTCAGCAAAGTCTTCATCATCTTTATATAACTCCTTCAAGAATCGAACCCAATGATTTCACTTTGCAAAGATATAAACAGTGAAACTCTTCGACTCAATGTATCGGGAACCTTGTTATCTACTCCAGATTTATGCTGGATCACAAAATTAGACTGCTCAAAGTAGGATACCCACCTTGCATGCATCTTATTGATGTGCTTCTAGTTCTTGACATGTTGGAGTGATTGATAACCTGAAAACAGCACGAAGTCACTAGCTATAAGATAGCTCTCTCATGACTTCGATCAGTGGTACATTGCAATTCCTGTCCATATGTAGACCACTTTGTGTCGTGCCTCATTTAACTTTTCATAAAAGCAATAGGTCTCTTTCCCTGTGAGGGTATTGCTCCAATGCCCACTCCGCAAATATCACACTCTAACTCGAACACCTTATCAAAGTTTGGAAAGGCTAAGATAGGGACATTAGTAAGCTTCCCCTTGATGAGTTCAAAAGCCCCTTCCGGTTTCATCAGTCCAGACGAAAGAATCATTCTTTTTCAAATAGTCTGTCATGGGTGCTACTAAGCTACTGAAGTTGCGAATGAAATGCCAGTAAAAAGTAGCTAGGTCATGAAAGCTTCTTACATCAGTAGCATTGTTGGGTGCAGACTAATTCGGATTACCCTCACTTTCTCCTTGTCTACATAAGTCCCTTGTGAACAAACAATAAAACCCAAGAATATTAAGCTTGTAGTCATAAAGCTACACTTCTTCAGGTTGATGTATAACTCATTGGTTTACAGAACTGTGAAAACATCTCACAAATGTTGATATGCTCGGCTTCGCTTGAACTGTAGATTAGGATGTCGTCAAAGTAGACAACCACAAATTTTTCCAAGAAAGACTTAAGCACTTGAATCTCATGAAAGTGACTTGGTGCATTGATAGTTCAAAAGGCATGACCATCCACTCGTACAGCCTTTCTGGAGTCTTAAACGTTGTCTTTCACTTATCTCCCGGCCTAATGCGAATTTGGTGGTAGCCACTCCTTAGATCGATCTTCGAAAATATGCATGATCATCCTAATCGATCCAACAAATCATCAAGACGAGGTATTGAAAATCGATATCAGCTAGTGATTTTGTTGATGGCTCGGCTATCCACGCACATACGCCAACTCACATCCTTTTTTGGCATCAAAAGGGCCGGTTAGTCTGTTTTGAGCGCCCATAGATGGCACATGGACTCATGCTCTCTCTAATGTGCCCTTTATGAATTAATTTTTCGACCTTCTTCCTTTAGAATTTCACTCTCCTTTGGATTCATCCGGTAGTATAGGAGGTTGGGTAAACTCGCTCCAGGGATCAGATGAATGTGGTGCTGGATATCCCTCATGGGCGGCAGTTCGTCCAAGAGCTCGTCATGAACTATTCTTTAGAATTCTTCCAGCATCGACTTCATCTTCTCAGGAACTTCAATTTTAGGCTGACTTATTCTTTGACTACCAAAGCAAATTGTTGTTTTGTCTCCTTAGACTTCACCAAGAATTCACCTCGATTGCATATCGATATAAACTTTGACATTTTTTCTTTAGTCGGCTTCGGTGGTGGTGGAATAGGCTTCATGGCAATTCTCTTGCCCTCCCAAGTGAACATGTAGATGTTCCTCTTGCCTCGATGGGTAGCATCAATGTCATGCTGCCATGGTCGTCCCAATAGTATGTGACATGCATCCATGTCAACATCACAAGTAACTGAATCTTGATAAAACTTTCCAATTGAAATAGGCACTTGACATAGATTCGTTACCTTTATGTAGGGGCCCTTCTTTATCCACCCAATAGTGTACGGATGAGGGTGTGACTCCGTCTCTAATTTCAAATAGTCTACCAATGCAATAGAGATGATGTTTTTGAAACTGCCATTGTCGATGATAAGATTGCACGCCTTGCTATTTACCAAACACCTTGAGTAGAAAATCTGATGCCTTTGTATAGTGTCGGGATTTTTTTGGTTGCATAGCAACCGCTAGACCATGCAGGTGGCTACCTCTCCATCTTCTTCGGCAAGGTCAGAATTTTCTGGCTCAGCCTCGATCTGCACTTCGTCTTCATCCTTGTAGTCCACCATGTTGACGGGCCTCATGTTCAGGCATTCATTGAACATGTGTCCAGGTTCGCCACACTTGTAACACTTTCCAACCCCGAGCTTGGAATATGGATACTCTTTGCCTTTTGTAGTGGGAGTGGCTGTCGTCGCCAGGTTTACTGGAGGGGTGTCAATCGCCTTACGGGCTGGAGATCGTTCGCTTGATGTGAAACCTTACTGAGCTCTTGTGCTGCCAAATGTCCTCTCTGATGCGCCTTTAAAAGGTAAGGCTTTGCTTTGTAATCTCTTAATCTTTATGGCTTTATTCTGGGCCTCATCGACTAAGAATCACGTCTTGAAGGGCCACACGTTTCTGGATGAAGTACTTCAGCCCATTGATGTACTTTGCAACATGCTTCTCCTCCGTCAGGGATAAGTCGCATCGAGACGAGAGGCGGTAGAACTCCTTCGTGTATGCCGCCACAGTTCTCGTATATTGCCTGCATTGCTCAAATTGATTGTAGAGAATTTTTTTATAGTCAGGTGGAAGGAATCTACTTTGTAGGAGTTGCTTCATGCGCCTCCATGTCATCACTGGTGGTTTGCATTGACGCCTTTTTGTGATTTGCAACTGGTCCCACCATTCGGCCGCTCCTCCTTTTAGCTTGTATGCACAAACTTGACACGATTTTTCTCAGAGACGTAAGCCATGTCAAAGAACTTCTCCACTTTATAGACCCAGTCCAAGAAGTGCTCGATGTCAAGGTTCTTACTGAAAGAAAGAATCTCGATCTTCATGTTGGCCCAAGGTTACAATCACTGATTTTGTTTTGATGATTACAAAACTTATGTAATTATGAGGTACTAATTAAGTTCAAATGTTTTTGAGTTTACAGGGTTCAAAAGTTATGGTTTCCTCTCATTCTTCCTCAAAAGGAAGGTACTGAAGCACTCAAGTTGATTCAAGCATAGGATTCAAGCTCGGAAAGTATGAAATTTGAAAAAGCCCGCTTGAAGAAGACTAAAGATAGTTTAAACTCTTATAAGAATTTAGTATGTTTAAGTGTAGAGTACGAGATTGGAAGCTCAATAATCACACACACATGCACAAGATATCATTTACTATATTTATACAAAAATTGTTTGAAATATTTTTTTCAAAAATCTAATGTTTTTTAACTCTCTTATAGACAGCTCAATAGAGTTATCGACAACTCTGTAAATGTTGTTGTTAACAGACCCTTAGAGAAGGCTGTTGACAGGGCTTTACAGAGAGTTCAGTCTTCTGTGTTTTGGAGCTGCTGTCGACAGTTCTCTTTAGCTGTCGAAGGTTGATACTAAATTGTATCAATTAGCTGTCGATATGCCTATTAGACTGTCGACAGGTGAGCTCCGCAACGGCTAAAAATATGATCGTTGAACATTGAGTTATCGACAGCCGAATAGGACTATCGACAACCCTATTATGTTGTTTAAGCTAAATTTCAAAATAAACGAGCATTTCTCATTTCAAATTATTTTGTCTTATTTTCAAACGGCTATATTTCACTTTATTAAGATTTTATCAGTATTTTAATGACTGGTTTAGTTCTTTAATGATATAGTTCTTTAATGATATTATCTCTTTTCCTAATAATAGGAGTCATTTATAGAAAGTTAGATAGAAGAAAATACAAGAAAAATCAAGAAAATTTTCAAAGTTTAAAGTTTCCAAAAGAGCTTTCATTTCTTCTACAAGTTCTTAAGCTTTCAAAGATTCATTTCTCACTAATTTTTCTCTCACAAACTTCTTGAGCTTTAATTCTTTACTCTACTCTGTAGGAAGTTATATTGAGGGAAGTTTTATGATCTTTGTGGTTCCTAAGTGATTGTAAACTTCATTGGCTTAGTGCTACCTCCTGTGCAGAGGATTGAAGGTTGAAGTTGTGCACTCTGGGTCTTATGTAACCTTGTAGTTGTGGTACCTTTGTGGTCATCCTTGGTGGATAGTGAAGATCTTTCACGCAGTGAAGGCGGGGACGGAAAGCAAGTTGCTCGAACCTCGAAACAAACTTCTTGTGTCTGTGATTGCCTTGTTTCTCACTCTTGCTTTTATTTTTATTGTTCTATTTGTGCGTATACTTGCTCTTTACATTCTTGCAATCATATCATGTTTATTGCTATATATCTCTATATCTATTGCTTGTTGAATCGTCGATTTTTCTCATATAAGTAAGAAGGCAATTGTGCACAACTCTTATCTAGAGAAATTAAGAGAAGTCTTAGAGCCCTTAGTTGGGAATCCGACTTCACTTCTTACTTTGAATTGACCGTTTGGATAGTTTTCTTAAATTGATGCATTTCACATTTCATTAGCATTATCACCTATTCATCCCCTTCTACGTGATTTTCACTTCATACTATACTCGTTAGGACTTGGGTCCCCTCTTCTCCTATCTGGGTTAGGAAAAAAAATCTTTCTCCCCTATTGAGATTAGGATTCGCCATGTGCCTAGGGCCTCGCCCATAAGCTGTCCTTCCATCATAATCTTCGTCTTCGAAATCGTCTCCAGGATAGAAGGTGTTGATGAATTCTTGCTTGTCGGTAAGATCTTCGTAGGGAAGATTTCGTAGAGGATGTCTTGGTGATAGTGATGGTTGACGTGTTGTTGTCGCAGGGGTGGTCGTTGGAACGAAAATTGTTGTGGTGGAGGTTGCAGATAAGGATTACCTGATGGTGGTGGAGATGGCGGAGGAAGATTGTTCGATGAACGTTCACGCCCGTTTCAGTACGCACCATCAGCTAGGCCTCGATCATCAAATTTGAGAGATAGCCTCATGATTTCTTAGACCATACTGTCCATGGTCGATTCAAGAGCACCAAGGCTCCCTTCAACAACGCTTACTCTCACGGAGAGACTGGACTGCTCATCGTCGTCTCCGACCATCGTCGAAAAGTTTGTCGTAGTTCTGATACCACTTGATGCGGACAGGAAAGCGAAGAAGACGAGCGACGCAGGCTAGATATCATACTAGAGCTAACAAACCCTGAAGAAGCTTTCAAGTAGGGGATAATCACTCGATTCCACAAGCAAGCGACCCGAATCCACGAGCCAAAGAGAACTCGAATCCACAAGCAAAATATAAGGATAACTCAAAGTTTATTGATCAAAAGTTGAATACAAAATAAAGTATACAAGGGTCTTTTTATATACTTACAAAAGAGTACTACTCCTATTAGAAAACTATAACCTATTTCTAAAAGAAAATAAAAGATTTAAATAGTTCTAATCTGTCTGGGTAATCTAAATTCAAAATAAAAAGGAGAAATTCAATCGGGTTTTAAATTAGATACCAAAAATGAAATCTTATTCAGAAACAGATTTTCTGATACGCCACCGATTAGTTGACTTATAGTGGGATTAGTAGACTTATATAGGGAATTAGTCGACTTATATTGAGGCTTAGTCGACTACTCTGTAAACTTCGGCAGAATCCAACTCTCTGTTAGCTGCATTAGTCGACTTATGAATTTCATAAGTTGACTACTCAGGGGTGATCCTGCTGCCTGTTTTAATCTCCTACATTACTTGGGATGGAATGAAAGAGAAGCTTAGGCAAAAATGCATTTCACTTTCCTTCAGTCATCAGACAAATAGAACATGTTAACTCAGAAAAATAAGCTGGCCACTGATTACATCACGAAATTTGATGAACACCTGAATCGGTGCAGTGGTATTGGGTTAAAGTCTCTCGAACAGACCCTATCTAGGTTCAAGTCGGGTCTTAAGGACGACTACTGTCGAGAGCTCATAGCTCAGGGCATCACGACCTTGGAACATGCGTATCAGTCGATTAATCTAAATGAGTCTAGAGGATCCTTCTTTCACCTAACTGATTTTAGGAATAGCTCTAAGATAACAACCATTAGCAAACCTAGCTATAACTGATCCTTCTCCGCCCAGAGCAAATCAGTCTTCAGTTCTTCAAGCATCAAGCCAGCGGGTCCGTCTAGTACAAATCTAATAATCTTTGAGAAGACCGCTAGTGAACCAGTGAAGGTCAATCTGCATACCTAGTGTTATAGATGTCAGGGGATGGACACATTGCCAACCAGTGCCCGAGTCCAACTAAGACTCTTTTAGTACATGTTCCCATAGAAGAAGATGAAGAGGATGGTTTAGAAGTGGTTGTGCACCAACAGAACGACTCAAACGCTTCTACTGAAAACAGTAAGTTCGATGGCTATATTAGGATTTTAGCATTGAATGACCTAACTCTTACCTATGATAGAGCCCATTTAGAAGTAGTTAGGTGCACTTTAGCGTAACCCGAAAAATTCAATGATTGGAGAACTGCCACATTCTAAATTGCCATATTCTAAACCCTACAAAAATTGAGGAAAAAATTGTAAAATTACAGTGGATAGTGGCAGTTATATCAATGCTGTCGCGCCAAGGCTAATTACCACATTAAGGATGAAACTAGTTAAACATCCAAATCCCTACAAGGTCACGTGAATCGACGATATATACATAGATGTCCAAGACAGATATCATATTCCTATCTAATTTGTCACGTGTACAAATAATTTGTGGTGTAACATACTCTCTATGGATGTTAGGCATATCATTTTAGGATGACTATGATTATTTGACCTAGATTTGACTATATATGGATGAATCAATCACTGGTCATTCATCCATAACAATAAGAAAGTGACGCTAATGTCAAATCAACCTAAACCACCAGCTCCTAAAATAAAGGTTGATAAGAGAAAAGAAAAGATGGTGATGAACTTGATTAGCCTTGAATAGCTTGAGAAGCGCTTGACTTGTTACGCACTTGTGGCTCAAGAAACCGAGCCAGAGACCGAGTTGCAGATTCTAAGACACATTAAGCTAATGCTTGAAGAGTTTTCCGATGTCCTCTCTTAGGATCTACCAAGCAAGTTACCTCCAATGAGAGACATTCAACATGTCATTAATCTAGTCCCAGGAGCAACATTGCCAAACTTGCCCCATTATAAGACAAACCCTGCCGAGCACGCAGAGTTAAAAAGGCAAGTAGAAGAATTACTTCACAAAGGGTTCATCAGAGAGAGTTTGGGCCAATGTGTGTTTCCCGCATTTTTGACACCAAAAAAGGATGGCACATGACGCATGTGCGTGAATAGTCGTGTGATTAATAAAATCACTGTCAAGTATTATTTTCTCATTCCCCGTCTTAATGATATGTTGAATTTAATATCGTGTGTCACAATATTTTCAAGATTGACCTTCAGAGTGGGTACAATCAAATTAGAATTCACCCAGGAGATGAGTTAAAAACTTCATTTAAGACTAAAGATGTGCTATATGAGTGGATAGTTATACCTTTTGAACTGTCCAATACTCCTAGAACCTTCATGAGGGTTATGACTCAGCTATTTCGGTTGTTTATTGATAAATTTGTGGTGCTATACTTTAATGATATACTGATTTACACCCGAACTCAGGAGTAATATATGAACTACCTAAGACAAGTCTTCACACACTTCAATCTGAAAAGTTCTATGCAAACCCGAAGAAGTGTGTTTTCTATACAGACATGATTATCTTCCTTGAATTTGTGATTTCATTCGAGAGAGTTTCGCAGCTCCTGACAAGTTAAGGGAAATTACAGAATGGCCACAACCCCAGGTGATTAGGAAAGTCGAGAGTTTTCATGAGTTAGCCACTTTTTACCGTCAGTTCATTGAAAACTTCAGCGTTGTCATGACACTAATAACAGACTGCTTGAAGAATGAAAGAATTTCAGTAGACTTCTGCTGCCACCGAGGCTTTTGACGAAGTAAAGGAGTTGATGATTGAAGCTCCTATTATGCGTCTACCAGATTTTTAAAGATGTTTGAAGTAACATATGACGTATCTAGACTTACTATAGGTGGTGTGCTGAGTCAGGAAAATCATCTCGTTGCCTATTTAAGGAAGAAATTAAAATGACGCCCGACAGTGATACTCCGCATATGATAAGAAATTGTATGCAGTTATGTAAGCTTTGCACTACTAGCAATATTATCTGCTACCGCAAAATTTTGTGCTGCATTCAGATCATGAAGCACTGAATAACTTAACTCTTAAAAGAGGTTAAATGCTAGCCATAATAAGTGGGTAGAGTTCCTCAGGATTACACTTCTGTCACAAAGTGGGAGTTGAGAACAAGATTGTTGATGCGTTCAGTCGACGAGTGATGATATTGGTAGCTATTAGCTTAGAAGTGATATGATTTGAAAGATTGAAAGAAAAGTATAAGTCATGACCCGTTGGAGAAATATATACCACATTACAGGACGGGCCTACTCAAGAGACAGATGGTCTTCTGTTACATGACGGATACCTACTTAGACTCCATAATCTATGTATTCCCTGTACTTCTCTTAGGGATTTTCTCTTATTGGGAGTTGCATGTTGGAGGTCTAGTTAGAACTTCGATCAAAACAAGACGATTGAGATTGTTGAGTATAGATTTTACTGACCGAGCTTGAAGAGAGATGTTGCTAAGATTGTTGGTCAGTGTCACACTTGTCAATTGGTCGAGCAACAAACACAGGTTGTCGGTCCTTACACTTCCCTCCCAGTATTCGATTGCCCTTGGCAAGATGTGAGTGATTAGGATTATCAAAAACACAGAGAAGACATTACTCTGTTATAATGATTAATAAATTTTTTAACATGGCTCACTTCATTACTGTTCCAAGACCTCAGATGTATCCAGTGTAGCTGTCTTTTTCTCTGATTATGTTATCAAGTTGCATGAGTTGCCTAAGACCATTGTGTCAGATAGAGATGTTAAGTTTGTTGGACACTTTTAGCAGACACTATGGCACAAGATGAGAACCAAACTGACATTCTCGACGACCTTCAACCACATACTAATTGACAGACTGAGGTAGTCAATAGAATCTTAGGAAATCTCTTTAGGTGTCTAGTTGGGAAAAACTTAAAAACTTGATATTTGATATTGCCATGTCCGAGTTTGCATACAATAGTTCTATAAATAAGATCACGGGTCTTAGTCCATTTAAGATTGTAACTGGCTATAGGCCTATGCAGCCAATTGACTTAGTCCCCATAGCTCATCACCATTCTAGGGTATAAAACTCTTCATCTGCATTCACATTTCACACACTTGCATTACATGAGAAAATCAGAGGCAAAATAATGAAAAATAATGCTGACTATAAAGTTTTTATTGATTTATATCATAAATTAAAAACATTTAATGTTGGTGACTCTGTGATAGTCCGCCTGAGACCCGAACAATTTCATTCGGGAACCGTGAAGAAATTACACGCGCGAAGCGCATGATCTTTTTAAATTCTCAAGATGATCAATCCAAATGCTTATATAGAGGACCTCCTATCAGATTTTGGCATTAGTTACACTTTTAACGTCAAGGATTTGGTTCTATATAGAGGTACTCTTAATACTCCGTCTAATTCATTCATGGATGAGCCTACCCACGACCTTTCTTATGAGAGCCCCAATTATCTCCACTTCCTCCTAAATTATCCAATGCAGTAGAAAATTTAGATTTTATTTTGGATGTTCAAATTGTCTCTATTAAAGATGGAAGAACACGACTACCTGAATCAGAAAATTCATGGATTACTGTGGAGGATCTCCGACGGCTTAACTTCGACTTACTTGAGCATTATCACGGCCAGTAGTAGCTTCCTAGCCCACACTCGACACGGTCGAGTTTTCCCCACTCTAGGGAAATGGTGAGAGCAACACGCTGCTTGAGCGAGTCTACACTAGAAGATAGTGTGCTCTTTAGTTCTAGTATATTGTTATATGTTTGATGTGAACTGTAGTGCGAAATCAATAAATAAAATAACTCAATTAAACATTTCACCAACAAAATGATCATTGATAGGAAAACTTAAAACAATTAATATTAGTTATATTACTTTAACATGGATGTATTAAATCAAGTCAAATATTAAAGTACAGATTAAATTCTGTTATGATGCAGGAAATAAATTCTATTGTCAATAAAGAAGCTAGAGCGAAGCATATTCACACGCTCACACATAAGTGGACAATAGATCAAAACTAATAATAAGTTAAAGATGTATTATCAGACTGTAATAAATAGTTTTCAAAATTGAAATTATAGCTCAAATGTTGACGAAGTTAATCTTGATAGTTGGATGAACTTGAATTTGACAAGGACTCGGTCTGTTACTTGTATTGTTTGAATTTCTTGGGCACGACCTTGAATGTGTGACATCAATGACGAAGATGAGAGATCGTGGAGTCGAGGAGGCGGTTGTCGATGAAGGCAAGGGTAGTTGATGATGGAGAGAACTCGACAATAATTTGAGAGAGAGACTTAATGTGAGAGGTAAAGAGAGGAGAATAGAGATACTTATTAATCGATAAACCAATTAGGGCATCCCACCACTAATCGAGGTCTAATAGAGTATCCTACCACTATTAAAATAAAGATTCATCATCCAATACGAACTCACAAAGAGAATAGCAAATTTCATTGTTCATTGAAAAAGTGAATATATGGGTTTTTATATAGGCTACAAAATTGTACTCTTCTAGTTTTATTTGGATTACATAATCAAATTCTTAAAAAAAATAAAAAATCTAAAAGAAAGAGCAAAATACATGAAAAAAACCTATATGAAAAGGAAACCAGAAATCCTACTACAATGCTTATTAATAAAAATCCAAAATTAAAAAAAAAACTAGTAATCTTAACACCATTGAACTATTGGATCCATGTCGAGTTGACGTGTCTTCTCTAATGATGATAGATAACCATGATCGTGGTCCTTGATTTTCGCATCAGTATTTTTGCTTTATTTTATCTTGCTTTTAGTTATTTTCTTTTTTTTTAAAATTTAGTACCATATCAGTATTCTGAGAAGTGAATTTTGTAAAGCCCTCAAGACCTCTCTAGTGGAATTAATGAAAATATTTTCAGTTAATTTCTTGAGATATGAGCTCTTGAGGTTAGTGTAAAGACTAATCTTCAACAAGGGGTATGAAGCCCAAATTTTGTTAGATTCTTTTTTAACTTTCGTACTTTTTTTTTTCATTTTCACAAATCCTAGTTTTTTTCTCTTCTATTTGGATTGAAGGTGATTGTGATCCCCAATATTTTACATCACCTAGACAAGATTATGGTAGATGATTCACTATTTGGAACCTTAAGTAAAATAAATCTATTGGTGTCTCATAAACAGTAGTAAGGATCTTTGATCTGTCCATCACTTTCACCATTAGTCAAGTTCATATGCTATGTACAAAACTGATAACTCATCAAGTGTAATCATCTAATATAAGTAATCTTGTGCTGTTCTGTACAGAACACAAATGTCTTTCAGGTTTGAGTTTTGAGGAAACTTTACCATGCATGCATCTCATTAATTACTACTCAACTCTTAGAATAGGTTTATGCTAGAGTGATACATGTCAAGTCACGCCTAGTTAGGATAATCTTTGTCCAAGTGATGTGTGAACTCGAGATAGAAAGTTAGTTACTGTCCTGCAATTTTATGTTTCAGATATCATTAGATCTTTTTAAGTCTGCGCATATCACATTGCACACCATCTTCTAGTGATTTTGCAGGGTTTTACATGTAAGTTAGATCAAGGAATCAGATATAATTTGAATGAAAATCCTACCTTCTAGTTTAGGTTAGCTGCGGAGATTCTTGAAGACTTTGAGGTAGTAGCTTAAGTTATTTTATAGTTAAGATATGATTGCAATATTAATCTCTTAAAATATATTATAAGACTTCGATCGCATTTCTACTTGTCTTGTGGTGAGAATTTGTGATTCAAAGAGAGAGAATTTGTGATTCAACTCTTTGAAGTAAGTAAGCAATTCCCTTTTTTAGATATTTTAATTTATATTTCATAGGAAAAAATCAATAAATGACTTGAGTTTATAAGTATTTTGCATATGAATCAGGATTGATATTGCTATAAAGATATCTTATTACTTTGAAACAATACGAGTCCAATGGCACATGCATAACAATTGTTTTTTAAATGATTTTAAAACCGTAGTCCAACTATGATATGTTCAATTCTGGCCTATCACATGATTCTATGGATCAATTTAGATCCAATGCACATTTTGTCTATTTTATACTGTTCTGGTTCATATTAGCACGCTGATCCTTTGGACATCTGGTTGGCTGATTTGTTTGGCATGTGATAGAATATATGCACATTAGATCCCGGAGTGTCCTCATATTCTGGCACGGGTCACCTGGAGTACCTGTGACCGTAGTTTTAGGCTGGCAGGATTTTCATGATATATGATCATTCATCTTCTGGATTAAAATCTTGATAACATATTTTGATTTGATTGTGAGTATTCACGAAAATTAGTTTATATTTTGATTCAACATAGAATCATTCAGTCTCTAATGAGCATTAATGCATTATCATCATGCTACATCACTTTGTACTTATTTTGAAGTATTTATATCTATTGTCATCTCTTTTTTTCATAATCATATTTATATTAAAGAAAATTTTGCACCACTAAGAAAGGTAGTTACTCTTATTAGGCTATAGCTCATTCTATTCTCTAACCTCTTTCAAATTCTGAGTAGTTGGTTGGCGACTTGCGTGTAAAAACACATGGGTTTGACACGTGGGCTCGTAAGGTAAAGACTACGAATAAGCTCAGTGTTTGCAGAATAAAACATTAGGTGAGCACGTAAGGTTTTATATTGTTTTGGCTCATATGAGCACTCTGATCCTTTAGATATTTGGTTAGCATTATGTTTGGCGTGTGATAGGATATGTGCACTTTAGGTCCTCGAGTACCCTCATATTCTGGCACGTGTCACCTGGAGTACTGTAACCTTAGTTTCGGGCGGGCAGGATTTCCATGATATATGATCAATTCATCTTCTGGATTAAAATCTTGATTACATGTTTTGATTTGATTGTCAGCATTCAGGAAAATTAGTTTATATTTTGATTCAACATAGAATCATTCAGTCTCTTATGAGTATTAATACATTTATCATCATGCTACGTTACTTTGGACTTATTTTGAAGTATTTCTATCTAATAACATCTCTTTTTTATAATCATATTTATATTAAAGATAAATTTGCACCACTAGGGAAGGTAGTTACTCTTACATGGCTATAGCTCATTCTATTCTTTAACCTCTTCCAGATTCTGAGTAGTTGGTTGGCGACTTGCGTGTAAAGACTCATAGGATTGACACGTGGGCTCATAAGGTAAAGACTATGAATAAGCTCGGTCTTTGGAGAATAAAATCTCTTATAACCAAGATTCTCATCCAAATAAACTTCATTGTATAATTGTTGGAATTTTGGAAGGTTTTGAACTATTGAGAATTGGTGATTAGTTGAAATATATATATGTGCTCATAAAATTTATATATCTATTCTTTTATTTGAAGTCTTGCCATGTAGTCTTGTATGTGCATGAGTTTTCATCTCATGAAGCAGGGTGGTTGTCACGTGTTCAATCTCAGGTGTGACATTGACTATTTTCCTTTGAAGTATCTTCCTAATATGTGATTAAACTTTCCTCGTAAGACGTGTAGTGCACATAGGAAAATCATACCAATCCATGTTGGTTGTTCCTATAATTTAGAAATTTCCAACACAAATTCAACGAGCTAATCGCGTTGTATACAAAATGGTACAGTAGTTGTTCCCTTTTGTGAAAATAAAGTTATGTTGCACGGACATGACAATATTGAAATGGACACAACACGCAGACACATGACGAATTCTAAAAAATACACATGACAAGCGTGTCTGACACGTTTCGGACAAGATACGGGTCCATGATAAGAGTGTCCATGCTACATAGCAATTAAGCATCCAGTCATAGTTGCAAGTGATAATTGCCCATTACTGCTCGGACTTTACTCAAACTTTTCCTCCTTCCAACTCGACCTCCTTTCCTTAGGGTTTTATAGAGATCACATTCAAAATAGTTGCACTCATGCAATGCCTCTTTTTCAAAAAGACAGTCCATTGATGAGCTTTCATATGCCCTATGCTTTCCTAGGTCGCTTTCTCAAGTCCTACGATTCAACTCTCACCTATCTCCCTTAAAGAAACCCAATTCCCCCTCCTAGAAAATAACTTCACCTTTCACGTCTTTTACTACTCTGGGGAAATGGTGAGAGCACCACGACCTTTGAGCGAGTCTACACTAGAAGACACTGTACTGCATCCCTTTAGTTCTAATTTATTGTTATGTATTTGATGTGAAACTGTACGTGTGCGAAAAAAATAGATAAAATAACTCAATTAAATGTTTCACTAACAAAAATGGTCATTGGTAGGAAAGCTTAAAACAATTAATAATAGTTATGTTACTATAACATGCATGTATTAAATCAAGTCAAATATTAAAGTACAAATTAAATTTTGTTATGATGCAGGAAACAGATTCTACTGTCAATAAAGAAGTCATACGCTCACATTTAAAGTGAAAATAGATCAAAACAGATAATAAGTTAAAGATGTATTATCAGACTGAAAATAACTTCCAAGATTGAAATTATCCTCAAATGCTGACGAAGAAAACTTGATAGTTGGATGAACCTTAATTTGATAAGGACTCGGTCTGTTACTTGTACTATTTGAATTCCTTGGGCACGACCTTGAATGTGTGACATCAATGACGAAGAGGAGAGATCGTGGAGGCAAGGAGGCAGTTGTCGATGAAGGCAAACGTAGTTGATGACGGAGAGAACTCGACAATAATTTGAAAGAGATTTAATTTGAGAGGTAAAGGAGGAGAATAGAGACATTTAGTAATCGATAAACCAATTAGGACATCCCACCACTAATTAGGGTCTAATAGGCATCCCACCACTATTAGAACAATGATTCATCATCCAATATGAACTCACAAAGAGAATAGCAAATTTTTATTGATTTCATTGTTCATTGAAAAAGTGAATACATGGGATCTTTATATAAGCTATAAAATTGTACTCTCCTATTTTTATTTGGATTACATAATCAAATTCTTAAAAAATCAAAATCTAAAAGAAAAAGAAAATACATGAAAAAACCTATATGAAAACCAGAAATCCTACTACATTTCTGATTAATAAAATCCAAAATTAAAAATAGAAACTAGTAATCCTAACACTACTAGAACAATTGGATCTATGTCAAGTTGACGCGTCTTCTCTAATAGATACACTATGATCTTGGTAGTTGATTTCGCATCAGTATTTTTGCTTTATTTTATTTTGCTCTTAATTATTTTCTTTTCTTTTAAAATTTAGTACCACATCAGTTGTATTCTAAGAAGTGGATTTTGTAAAGCCCTCAAGACCTCTCTAGTCGAATTAATGAAAATATTTTCAGTTAATTTCTTGAAATCTGAGCTCTTGAGGTTGGTGTAAAGAGTGTAAAGACTAATCTTCTACAAGGGGTGTGAAGCCCAAATTTTGTTAGATTCTTTTTTAACTTTTGTACTTTTTTGTTCATTTTCTCAAATCCTAGTTTTTTCATCTTCTATTTGGATTGAAGGCGATTGCTATTCCCAATATTTTACATCACCTATACAAGATTATGGTAGATGATTCACTATTTGGAACCTTAAGTAAAATAAATCTATTGGTGTCTCATAAACAGTAGTAAGGATATTTGATCTGTCCATCACTTTCACCATTAGTCAAGTTCATATGCTATGTACAGAACTGATAACTCACCAAGTGTAATCATCTAATATAAGTAATCTTGTGCTGTTCTGTACAGAACACAAATGTCTTTCAGGTTTGAGTTTTAAGGAAACTTTACCATGCATGCATCTCATTAATTACTACTCAACTCTTAGAACAGGTTTATGCTAGAGTGATACATGTCAAGCTACGCCTAGTTAGGATAATCTGACTTGTCCAAGTGATATGTGAACTCGAGATAGAAAGTTAGTTACTGTCCTGCAAATTTATGTTTCAGATATCATTAGATCTTTTTAAGATTGCACATATCATGTTGCACACAATCTTCTAGTGATTTTGCAGGGTTTTACATGTAGATCAAGGAATCAGATATAATATCAATAGAAATCCTACCTTCTAGTTTAGGTTAGCTGCGGGGATTTTTGAAGACTTTGAGGTAGTAGCTTAAGTTATTTTATAGTTAAGATATGGTTGCAATATTAATCTCTTAAAAATATATTACAAGACTTTGATTGCATTTCTACTTGTCTTGTGGTGAGAATTTGTGATTCAACTCTTTGGGGGTAAGTAAGCAATTCCCTTTTCTAGATATTTTGAATCATATTTCATACTAATAATCTATAAATGATTTGAGTTTATAAAGTATTTTGCATATGAATCAGGATTGATATTGCTATAAAGATATCTTATTACTTTGAAACAATACGAGTCCAATGACACATGCATAACGATTGTTTTTTAAATGATTTTAAAACCGTAGGCCAACTATGATATGTTCAATTCTGGCCTATCGCATCATTCTATGGATCAATTTTAGATCCAATGCACATTTTGTCTATTTTATATTGGCTCATATGAGTACTTTGATCCTTTGGACATCTGGTTGGCATTTATATTTGGCATGTGATAGGACATGTGCACATTAGATCTCGGAGTACCCTCATATTCTGGCACGTGTCACCTGGAGTACCTGTGACCTTAGTTTTAGGCTGGCAGAATTTCCATGATATATGATCATTTCATCTTCTGGATTAAAATCTTGATTACATATTTTGATTTGGTTGTGAGTATTCACGAAAATTAGTTTATATTTTGAATCAACATAGAATCATTCAGTCTCTTATGAGTATTAATACATTTATCATCATGCTACATTACTTTGGACTTATTTTGAAGTATTTCTATCTATTAACATCTCTTTCATTCTATTTTTTAACCTCTTCCAGATTTTGAGTAGTTGGTTGGCGACTTGCATGTAAAGACTCATGGGTTTGACACGTGGGCTCGTAAGGTAGAGACTACGAATAAGCTCAGTATTTGGAGAATAAAACATTAGGTGAGCTCATAAGGTTTATATTTTTCTGGCTCATATGAGCACTCTTATCCTTTGGACATCTGGCTGGCATTATGTTTGCATATGATAGGATATGTACACTTTAGGTCCCAGAATACCCTCATATTATGGCACGTGTCACCTGGAGTATCGTAACCTTTGTTTTTGGCTGACAGGATTTCCATGATATATGATCATTTCATCTTTTGGATTAAAATCTTGATTACATGTTTTGATTTGATTGTCAGCATTCAGGAAAATTAGTTTATATTTTGATTCAACATAGAATCATTCAGTCTCTTATGAGTATTAATACATTTATCATCATGCTACATCACTTTGGACATACTTTGAAGTATTTCTATCTAATAACATCTCTTTTTTTCATAATCATATTTATATTAAAGATAAATTTGCACCACTAGGAAAGGTAGTTACAGTACTGGGATATAGCTCATTCTATTCTTTAATCTCTTCCAGATTCTGAGTAGTTGGTTGGCGACTTGCATGTAAAGACTCATGGGTTTGACACGTGGGCTCATAAGGTAGAGACTATGAATAAGCTCAGTCTTTAGAGAATAAAATCTCTTATAACTAAGATTCTGATCCAAATAAACTTTATTGTCTAATTGTTGGAATTCTAGAAGGTTTTGAACTATTGAGAATTGGTGATTAGTTGAAATATATATGTGCTCATAAATTTTATATATCTATTCTTTTATGTGAAGTCTTGCCATGTAGTCTTGTATGTGCAAGAGTTTTCATCTCATGAAGTAGAGCGGCTGTCACGCGTTCAATCTCGGGTGTGACATTGACTATTTTTCTTTGAAGTATCTTCCTAATGTGTGATTAAACTTTCCTCGTAAGACGTGTAGTGCACATAGGAAAATCATACCAATCCATGTTGGTTGTTCCTATAATTTAGAAATTTCCAACACAAATTCAATGGGCCAATCGTGTTACATACAAAATGGCACAGTAATTGTTCCCCTTTGTGACGATAAAACTATGTTGCACAGACATGACACATTGAAATGGACAACACACGGACACGTGACGAATTATTAAAAATACACATGACAAGTGTGTCCGACACGTTTCGGACAAGACACGGCTCCATGACAGGAGTGTCCATGCTACATAGCAATTAAGTACCCAGTCATAGTTGCAAGTGATAATTGCCCATTACTGCTCGGACTTTACTCAAACTTTTCCTCCTTCCAACCCGACCTCCTTTCCTTAGGGTTTTATAGAGATCACATCCAAAATAGTTGCACTCATGCAATGCCTCTTTTCCAAAGAGAGTCCATCGATGAGCTTCCATATGCCCTATGCTTTCCTAGGTCGCTTTCTCAAGTCCCACGATTCAACTCTCACCTATCTCCCTTAAAGAAACCCAATTCCCCCTCCTAGAAAATAACTTCACCTTTCACGTTTTTTACTACTTTCTCAACCCCACATCATGGGAAGCCTTGTTTTATTCACCAAAGTCCATGTCCTTACCTTGAGTTAGACCCTTTATCCTTATTGGCCAATGTTTTTTAATATCAATATCGTCAATATCACAATTATCTATCAGGATTAATTTTGTATCGGGTACCTCATAACTCATTATGATATATGCAAATGTATACTGAAATTGACTGATATATGAAACCATGTGTTTTAGGTTCATTAGCTACAGAAAACCCACCTCCTGCCTACTGAGCCATACCTCCAAAGATGAGCTAAAAGAGAGATTCAATTATAGTTTACTAGAAGGTATTACAATGTCACAGTTAAAATAAAGTACAATTATCAATTATTTCATAAATTTTGCACATTCCATGGAAGTGGAAAAGGAAAGTACCTCCAATGCAGAAGCCACACGCAGGATGCTAGCTTCACCCCATGGTCGGCCTATGAGTTGCAAGCCTATAGGAAGTCCTTCTTTGTCATGACCAATCTGGATGTTAAAGAGGTAAAATATAAGTGAGGGATCTTTTTTGTAAGACACAAAAATATATTTATCAGCAAAAAAGAGTACATCAACTTTCACAAAATTGATACTATCCTGTCCACTTAAGCTAATTGTGAATTTGTTCTTACATGATCCTGCGAATTTAGAGAAAAATAAAGCTGTTGAAATACATAACAAGAAATGGGAGTTTCTTTTGGGTTAACTTATGGATGTATACTATTCCTTGCTAAACTCAAGTGATATGTCCATAAAATACAATCTGAAAAGGGGGAGAGACCTTTCAGATAATAATCCTTAGGTTCGCATTGGTCTTGAAGAGTTTTGTACAAGGACTATCCTATTTCTTGTACTCTTTATTACTACATCCCCTTCAATTCAACCAAAATCATATACCATGAAGTGTAGGTTATATTATAAGATACATGAGCATAAAATGTTGTTTATGTAAAACTTATTTCTCGACTATAATGATCATATGCAAGGTTAAGAGTGAGACATAGCTTAGGATAAGAAGCTAAGGTTTCTCAAGACCTAAATCCATCTCTTTTGGTTAGCTAACCCTGATGTTATTCCATTAGATGCATCAGATTTTGTAACTTTTAAGATGAAGCTTGACAAGGAGAATTGCATAGATTATCTAGTTACTTATTCTTTTTCCTCTTTCAATATTTCTTTTGGAGGCATGTGTAAGCAATAGGTCAATTAGGAGGCTAAAGGAAAAGGGAAAAGAAATAAAGAAAATAATACTTCACCAACTATGCTTCAATATTCGATTAGAACATTTAGAGAAGTTTTATTTGAGTCAGATGGTGCAATCCTACTATCAAGTTCTCCCCATCAAGAGATCAAAGGAAGCAATAAGAAAAGAAAACCCTTGACTTCAAATATGTGAACCCTATTTTCTTAGCCTCAGGAAGGCTCGAAATAACCTACGTATATTATACCACAAGATGAAATGAGCATGTTCTAACCCAACTAAATCATTGATGGAATCTTCATGTTATGATAAATCCTCAAGGAAACACAAAACTGACTGAAGCTTTGGCACACAAAATATTGAAAAAAAAAGAACACACAAAGTTAAGTGGTTCCTACGTGCACGAGTAAAGAAGGAGAATCGTTATAAATTGTGGAGTAGAAGATGAGGAGAATTTCTCAAACTTTAACCCCCAATACATCGAATAAAACTCACCTTAAGTCTCACAAAAGAGTAATACAAAAGAGAGAAGAAAGAAGCTACAAGAAAGCAGTAATACAAACAAATACATGCACACTTCTTCTCTTGAAACCGAATTACATGTAATAAATCACTTTCCTTTTGAAGAAATCCTCATGCATATGAAATCTCTCACCAATAGGAAATCTTCACACCAATAGGAAACCTCACTAATAGGAAAGTCTTTAAGCATGTGATAATTCCCTCTCAAATAGGAAACTCAAAACCACCTCAAAGCTGATAGTTAAACTCCCAGTCAAATTAGGTATAGGGGTTGGGTCGATGTTTGAGTCACCAAAACCTTGCTCAAAGTTAGGCTACAAAAAGGAATGATGAAATTTTACACAGGAAAACTTAAAAGGATGGATCAAGTAAAGGACAGGCTCAATCTTCCTAATCCCCAAATAATGACTATGTCCTTTAACTGCTTATGTGAGTAGGTATTAAGTTTTGATACGTACAATGTGAGAAGAATCAAGGAGCATTCAAGGTCTATACGAGGAGACTGAGAGTTTTGAGAGCTTCTGATGGGGACGTCGAATCAACTTCTTTTTGTTTTGAGTCTGAGTCTGAGTCCATATTTCTTTTTATTTAGCATTCTTGTGTTTGTTTTACTATTGTGTTTCATTTTACTCCCACATCGACTATAATAGGGAACTGAATAAATCGTAAGTCTATTTAAAGACTCAATTATTTTCAATAAAAATATACTAGAATTTTGAAAAAATTGTTTTGAGTTTTTTTTCCCTTAAGGGAGTGTGCCTCTCATGGTGGGGTGTGAAGCCTTAACTGTAAAGCCAAGATTGAGCGTGCGGCGTGAAGCGGTGTGAGATCCGGCAAGGTGGAAGGCCTTTTCATTTATCCATTAGGTAAACTTTAGTTATTTTCTTTCATCTCTCATATTTTTTCAAAATTCGTAGACCTCCTTCGTTTCACATCAATTTGGTATCGGAGCTTGATTAGGAAAAATAATGAGATATAAATTAAATTGTAATACAAGTTTCTTGTGAAAAGATACCCGGTGTGAAATCGGTACAATTTTGTATGAACCATTCATTACGAGTGTTGAAATGAATTGATAATTCCGGTGAGGAGCCGGTGCAATTTGTTACTTCATTTACTTTCTTTTTCATCACTTTTGTCAAAATTCAAAATAAATCCAAATCCTAATCTCTTTTATCTCCTCCCACGTATCAAAATCTCTACCACCAATCTCTCTGCCACAAAAATCAAATCCCTCAACAACCTCTCCAGCAACATCTCCAGCAATCACATCTGTGACATCTCCAGAAAGATCAACAACAACAGCAGCTTCAAATTCAAATTTAGTATCGAGTCACCACCATCTTATGTATACTTGACAGGGTTGAGTTCTTCCCACCCGACGAGAATGATGGGGACATTGAGTTAACTTTTTTTTGTTTTGAGTCCGAGTCTGTATTTTCTTTTATTTAGTAATCTTATGTTTGCTTCACTCTTGTATTTTATTTTAATCTCACATCGACTGTGAGAGGGAACCGAATAAGTCGTAAGTCTATTTAAAGACTTCATTGTTTTCAATAAAAATAAACTAGAATTTTGAAAAAAAAATGTTTTGAGTATTTTCTCTTGAGGGGGTGTGCCTCCCATGGCGGGGTGTGAAGCTCTAATTGTGAAGCCAAGATTGAGAGTGTGCGACGTTAAGCAGCGAGAGGTCAAAATCGAGGAGCATGCGGCGTGAAGTAACGTGAGATTTGGGAAGGTGAAAGACCTTATCATTTATCCATTAGGTATTTTTTAGTTGTTTTCTTTCATCTGTCATATTTTTCCAGAATATGTAGACCCCCTCTTTCGTTTCACATTAGCTTCTCTCGAAGAATTTTAGTTTCCATATCTTTTAGAAATTTATTTGATTTTTTAGGGATTATTGTACTTTTTTGAGACTGTTTCCTTCTATCAGTCTGAAGTATTTTGGTCATTTCGTAAAAGTTTCAGAACTATTTAATTCCTAAGAGGGTTGCTAACTTGGTGATGCTATGAGCAGTTATTGAAAGACAATTTTTTGTTGTAAGAAAATGTGTTTTTATAAGCTTGTAAAGGGCTGAATTTGGTGTAAAATTCAAACTGCAAAGTGTGAAATCTTCATATCACATTTTTTTTATCTTCTTTATTGTATATGTTCTTTCCTCTTCTCTTATATTTCGCCCTATCACTGTTTGTTTTCCCATTTCAAGCCCTAATCAATCTAATCTTCAAAATCATATTTGCTCTCTCTCTCTCACACACACACACACAAAAAATAAAAAGTGTTATTGTAGTGTTCTATAATATCCGCGAGCCTGCTTCAGTAGCTTGAGAACTTTCCTTCCATTATAGACATCTCTAGACCCTAATTTTTCCTTTCTTTCTCACCCTAATGACCTCTCTTTGAACCCTGTCAACCTCCACGACTTTGATACCCTTTACCACATGAGATTCAACTATAGCAGGATGGTTTCAAATATCTGCCATGTCTGATATACCTATAATGATCCTTTATAATCGGCTCTTAAATTAAGAGTTGTAGAAACTTTATGGTGGGATATTCTATGGATGATCCGCTCCGTTCATGTTGATTTACACACTTTAAATAGTTTATGAATGAAAAATCAAATGATTTGGAGACATTTTACCGATGCAATAAGTTGTTCCAAAAACTTTATTGTAGCCATAAAATTTAATTTTATTTGATGCATGAGTAAAAAGTCTCCAAATCACTTGATTTTTTAATTCATAAACTATTTAAAATGTGTAGATCAACATGAATGGAATGTATCGTCCATAAGATATACCACTGCAAAGTTCGTTCAACATTAGTTTAAGAACCGACCCTAAAAGATCATCTTCTTATATGTGTGTGTGGCAATATCACATTGGGCTTTAAGGTACCCGAAACAATATTAATCATGTAATATTGACAGATATCAGGGTTGATATCTATTGACAATAATGATATTGTAAGCCATTGATCGATACTGATAAAGAGATTTTAAACCATGCTTGGTAGTTTTATTCACTTGCATTTCATATGAAGCTTTGACTGAACAAGTGGTGAGACCAATTAGAGAGACAACAAATTCTTAACTTCTATGGTGGCAAATTCGCATCAATATTAAGTTTAACTCCTCAAATTGAAGGTAATTTTGTGATTTTTAACTGTATACCAATTGATTATTTGGGTCAAATCCCCTAATTTTGTGTGAATTATTTCAGTCATATAGCTTAAGATTATCTTGTATAATTTGCATATCTGTTATAGGCTTCCTTTTAAATCCTTTAGGTTGTATCTTAGATGTATTTAGGATAGATTTAAACTAATTTGTTTTGGTCTCTAGGTTAGAAGAAATTACAACATAGAATTTGCAGACGTGTTTGATCCAAGGTTTGAGAACTCAGTTTATAGTTCAGTTTATGACTGATGTAATACCAACCTGGATCGCAATCACCTTCAAATCGTAACCAAAATTTAAAATTGAGGACAAGATAAGATTTTGGGTTTCTACCCCTTACTCGGGCTTCTCACCCAGAAACTCGAGAGCAAATAAACTCAAGAATTAAGCCAGATAATTTGAGAAAATTTTAATCATTTAATTCTCCATTATTCATTGAGTTGAGCCTCTTTATATAGGCTCTTACAAAGAACTCCTCGGATATAACCGATGTGGTACTAAAAGCAAGATAAACAAACCAAAAAAATCCTCTAAATAAGCTAAGGCATGAAAAGATAACTGGGAACTGACGTGATGTCCTCATCAATTCCCTCGGGGTGGGAGAAACTCGACCCTGTCGAGTGAGGACTCTCCTCACGAAGCATCTCAATCGGGCCAAGGTGGTGGTCGTGGCAGCAGCATGGGTACATCATGTCGAGACCATGGTGGCGGAGGAGGAGCTGGTCTCCATGACGGATCAGTTGTGAAAGATAGCAGCACGATCAAGGCACAGAGAGTAGAGCGAGGCGCATCATCCTGGCTGAAGACGGAGCTGATACCAGGATCCCACGGGCTATCTAACTCCTAAGCAATGTACGCAATCCTCTTCAGAGTCATTTCGAAATCTTTACGCCAAGCGTGCAACTTTCTCGTGGCCTCAGAGTGACTCGTAACCATCACCCTATTATCAACTGTAAATTCCTGCAAAATACTATATGGGTATGCAGCAAATTTGTAGGTGTTATTGTAAATTGTTATCAGCCTAGTGATATCATCAATATGTGCAACAAGCAGATGCAAAGCAGTAGGTATTCTAAGCATAACTCCTAACGATGGGAGAATGAGAGATATAATATGCCTAGAAGGACACACATCTAACGATGGAGGTACACGGGACTCGGACACAAACTCTAAACAACCCGAAAAAGAAGTATTAGAAACCATTTGCTGGACCTTGGCAAGAATTTCAGGTGACTCCCTAAAAGATGAATTGATAGGAATAACCATAAAACTAGGTTCAACACAAGGAGACTCGAATGGCTGATTAGGCACAGTGGGTATATTAGGCTCAACTATCTCGTCCACGTCATCATTGGCACTATCAGAAGACATATGAATTTCATCAATAATCTGTGTGACAGAATCAACTGCTATGTTTTCAATTATATTAACAGTCTTAGAAGAAACTTGGACATCCTCAACAACCTTCGAGTCGTCAACTTCATCAGTGGACACAGTTCTAACCTGTTGACTCTCCGAGGGGCACTGATAATCATAATGTCTATATCCCTTACATTTAGAACATCTGACCTTGGCATTGACTAGCGTTTTGAAAGTCAAGTCCAATCTTAATGCGACATCAAAGGCATCTTCAACAGTGTCTAAGTCATAAGGGCCAGTAATCATAGCACATTTTATTTTAGGTCGTAAACCCCAAACAAATCTAGTTACAGTCTCAGAAGGGTGCTCTCTCACTTCACTATATTGGGTTACGTCCTTAAATATGGCAATGTAATCATGAACGGACATATGACCCTGATGGAGATTGTGTAGCTAGTCTAAGTGGGGGTCCCTATACTGCTGATTAGTCATGATACCTCAAGCAAACAAGCAGATGCAGTGAAGAGCCCTAGAGTCAATTAAACTAAATGTATGCACTAAACAAAAAAAATACCCTAAAGTGTAAGTTTTAAATGTAAAGAAAAATGCATTCCTAAAATGATGAAAAGATGCAACCACTAGATCGAAGCAACTAGCATTTCAACCAACAAATTATAGCAATCCATATAGTAGTTGCAAGTAATCTAACAGTTAACGAATCAAGTCAAGTTATGATATCACCTGAGGGGGAGTCGTTCACGCCCAAACGCAAAAATTCTTGAAGATTCCTCAGAGAAATACTCACACTGAAGAGTTGAGATCGCCCACAAGATTCTTGGACAGCGGTGATAAGAAGTGAAAGATGGATGTCTCGAGAATGGCGCAAATCGGGCCCGAATCGGGGCAGAAACAAGCTCTGAACTGTGGTGCGCTGATCTACTGAGCTGAATCTGGAAGACGATCGGAGCTTGAACCAGATTGTGACTGCTGTAGGAGCGTAGTACTGGTTGTCACGAATTCACTGCCTCGAGAATGGCTCAATTTGGACTTGAAACGAACTCTGAACGGCCTTCGGGAGCGCTGTTGTGTTTCTGGGCTGAGTTAGAATACACTGAACTGAGTCAACTCAGTGGGGTAACTCAGCGATGATGTCAGCGATGACGTCACTCAAGTGGATCGGTTCAGGGTCGGGTTCGAATCACCCAACCCGACAAATCCTGGACCCGCGACCCGCTGCTATTCCCTTTAAAGCCCTGAACGGGTTTTGACTGGGTCGGGTTGGGTTTAGATCCGGCCCAACCAACTTATGGGTTCAAATCCCAAACCCACTTAAGAATTTGGGTTGGGTTTTAAGGTCAAACCCAACACCCTGGTTCCCTTTCTCCGCTCGACCTCAGGCTAGGGATCGGAGGAGTCCTCAACAGCGGCGGCGGCGGTGGAGACCTGGCGACGCCGAGTGGGCGCGATCAGAGGAGCTAATCCGGGGGCTCTCCGAGAGGCTCCGAAAGCTTCGATCTAAGTCCAGGAAGCTTCTACAAGGCACTGATTTGAGCCAATCCGCTCCTAATCTGCGCCGGTGATGAAGTCAGCTCAAAAGGGGAAGACGCCGGCGAAGTTCTAGAGGTAGACGACAGCGTGGAGACCTGAGTTGAAGATCTCCGGCAAAGGCACGATGCCAAGACTCCGGTGAAGATGGCGAATGACCAGAGGGGACTCGGCGACTGTGGGAAGTGGAAGATTGTCCGGCGAGGTCTTCAGTGGACTCCGATGAGTGCGCTGGCGGCTCCGGAAGGCAGAGGTGAGGGCGGTAAGTGGGGAACCGACGAGGATCTCTGACGAAGGCACTGGATCTGTTCGGATCTGCCCCGATCAGCTCTTTTCTTCTCTTTGCCGTCGGCTAGGGCAAGGCTGGAGCGGCGGCGACGTCCGAGGAAGATGGCGGAGCTCTGACGAGGCCTTGGGAGAGGACGACGTTGATCTGGAAGTGCCGACGAGCCTGGGGAGACGACGACGTGGATCGGGAAGCGCCGGCGAGCCCGATCACCTCTTTTTTTTTCTTCGATCTGCCCTTAGGGCTTGGCCCTAGGCACGGCGACAGTGACTGAGGGATGTTGCAGTGGTGGCGGGCGTAGATGATGACGGGGAATGATGATGAGGGTGGTGTTGATCGCCGATGGTGATGGCGGCGAACGGTGGCGGCTTCCTTGCGTTGGGTTGGTGTCGGAGTTAGCCCGACGAGGTCGCAGCGGCGAGGTAGAAGATCGACGATGGCGGTAGAGGACGTGGGTGTTGGTGGTGCCGGCGGGATTTGGAGGGAGAGGGGTTGACGATGATGAACAGTGTCAATTTGGAATTTTCAGGGAATTTCGACGGAATTTTCACTGTAAAATTTTTTTTTTGAACAGTGAAATCTTTTTCTTTTTTTTCTTTTTTTTTGAATGGATCTAAATCTGGAGCTGATGTAAATCTAGGGTTTGGTGACTGGAAGAAAAATTTGGAAAAGAAAATTTTGAAGGGAATTAAAAACCAGGGCTCTGATACCAAAATGATGTAATACCAACCTGGATCGCAATCACCTTCTAATCGTAACCAAATTTTAAAATTGAGGACAAGATAAGATTTTGGGTTTCCACCCCTTACGCGGGCTTCTCACCCAGAAACTCAAGAGCAAATAAACTAAAGAATTAAGTCAGATAATTTGAGAAAATTTTAATCATTCAATTCTCCCTTATTCATTGAGTTGAGCCTCTTTATATAGGCTCTTACAAAGTGAACTCCTCGGATATAACTGATGTGGTACTAAAAGCAAGATAAACAAACAAAAAAATCCTCTAAATAAGCTAAGGCATGAAAAGATAACTGGGAACTGACGTGATGTCCTCATCAATGACCCTTCATTTATTAAAGGTTTCAATTAGTTAGTATCGATAAGTTTTCATCTCAGTTTCAATTTCAGTTTTGGTTTCACTATATAAGAACGCATAGGTATCTTTGATTCTTTGCATATACAGGGCGCATAAAACACAGAGCATGAACATGTAGGCTGAGTGGGTGTTAAATATGAGAAGTCAACTATTGATACCCGATCAATTAATTCAAATTTATATGAAAGCCCTCAATTTAAAGTTAAATTAAGATTATAATCAAAATTATATTAAAATATCTAATTAGGATCTAATTATGGAAAACCAAGATATACTAATTTCGGATGACCATCGAAGTTAAAGGGACATGAGTTGAAAGAAATTATTAATTACGAACTTTCTCCCTTTGTTTTGAATGTTTTCTAGTTTTCAGTATATTTCTTTTGAAAATTATCAAAATTGATTGATTCAAAATATATATCGGTTGAAACTTACCAAAACCAAAATTTCATGTCAATTTCGGCCCCGTACTCATTAATAAAGAGACGAAATGGTCAAAACTGAGACAAAACTGGTGAAACCCTATACCTTGGCTTGATATCATTACATCTTAGGTTATGTAGTTTGGTCATGCATCAAGTCTGGTATCACAGCCTAAGGTTAAGCTATGTATATTACGTAGTAGCTTGAACTATAAGGATATGATGACAAACTAGTATAATGATGATGTTGTAAAGCGGGTTCTCTGACACAAACTTTGAAAGCATGTAGAGAGTCAACAAAAGAAACTCTTTTACTTACAGGAACTGAAATAGCTGGAAGCCCAAGAAGATTCCCCGCAAGTATAAATTGCATGAGGTAGCCTGTAATCAAGGAACAAAGTCCTAGATAAATAAGCAACAAAGAAGAATATCTAATCTATTTTTCAAATAAAACTTGAAAGAAAAATAATTATTTAGCCTAGAACTAAAAGCATGAAAATGGAAATAGCCGCATCCACCCAAAAAGGATGAAAATGAACACATAACACATTGAATATGTAATGATGTTGGATAAACTGAAAGATTAAAAGGTGAATTAGGTTAAGTTCACTTTATTCAGTATCTTTTTACTCTGATTAGTTCCTTCTGGACCACCATTAAAACTAGAGTTCTGAATGAAAGGAAAACAAAAAGGAAGAGAAGAGGATGTAGGTTAAACGGTACTGGTCGTGGTGCCCAAACATTGAAATATTTCCATAACACTTACTTTTGCAACACTTTAACTACAGGCTTACATGGCTATAAGAGACAGTCAGAAAAATAGGTCATATAAAACAATTTTACTCCTTTTTCTTCTTGAGGAAAATTTTACTCCTTGAAGATCCAACTACCTTTTTCTTTCCTACACTGACACTTCCAGGAACAAGTTTATAGCTTAGCCCCATGAATTTCATCAGTCATCTTCAAGAAGCACATTCAACACAATTATTAGATATATAAACTAAATCAGATATCACATGCCTATTTTACTGAAACACCTTTAGTTAGGTGCTAATTACAATTGTAGAAGACTTTCATTAATATTAGAATGGATTTTGGGCCAAAATTAATTCTAAATTCTATGAATCATTTCTAAATGACTGAAATTAAAGGTTGAGAGAGTAGAGGACGATAGATTACCAATATTTACCTCTAAGTTGATCTGACAAATCCTATTAACATAGTCCCCATCTAATGCAAAGAGATTAGCGTTTTTCCTCAACTTGCCAAGCACATTCCCTGTGTGGTTCCCAAGTATACTTTGTTCGCAGAAGATATCGATTTAGGTATAGAGAGCAGGGATATTTAGGTCAAAGGGATTTAGATTAGGGGGGTGAAAACAATACATATGTTAATGCTAGCATGACTAGTGAAGGAAGAGATCACACTGATGGCCACAAACCAAACTTTGGACATGTTGGCATTATTAATGATGATGATGACAAGGAAGTACATAAGACTGTCATTTATTACATGAAACGATTATTTCATTATTAAGGCAGGATTGAATAGAAGGGAGTCAACAAAGACTGGACAATGCAGTCATAAATCCATCCAATATATGTAACAAAGTGACAGGCATTATTTGGACACTCCAAACACATGTCGGATACTTCTCAACCAGGATCCTCAATTTAGTAAAACAATCTTAGCAGTAGACATTTCTTGAACATATTTTCCAAGCTTCTCAAACACTTCCTCATACTCAATACACTGAGATATGTATTTTCATTTATACATCAAATACTATATTTTAGAGATAAAGGAAATCAGAATAAGGACTTGTATTAATGTCTGATACATTTAGAATATGCTTTGATTCGACAACTGAGATACATTAAACTATTCGATAGGAAGATGAAGAGTTAAAGCCTATTCTCAACACAAAGTCATAATGTATAAGTTAATTTTACATATGTAAAGATAACATCTTATCACATCGTTAAAGAATGCGAGTATGACTATGTGTGGTTTCGTGCATGCACATGTCAATGTATGCATATGTTTATGCTCTCTCCCCATATGTGTGTGTGTGTGTGTTGTTGTGGTGGTGGGGGGGGGGGGGGGGGGGGGGGGGGGGGCTTTTATACTCCTAGGACATAACTAAGCTAGTTGTACCACCTATACAAGTGTATAATATGCAAAGAAATTGAACGATCCCCTTCATTCATCTTGATCTACATGTTTTAAAATAGTTATAGACAACAAAATATGTGTTTTGAAGGACAATTGTTCATGTAGGAGTGGTTGTAAAATGAACGATTTTCAATTGAAAATCGTTTGTGCACCAGGAATATATCTAACTATGAGTATGCAAATGTCACATGTTAAGGTTATAAAATTAGTTTGACTGGTTAGCTTTATAAACTTTATATTGTCACTTGTAACTATTAAAGACAAGATTCTACAGAATAATAAGTGAAGCAGAAACTCAAATGATAAGAAAGAAGTATAAATCATGTAACACCCCGATTTTTAAAATCTTGATTTAATACTCTAATCCCGATCAAAGAGATTACACAGAATTATCAGAGGTGGTGATTGAATAGATGCTTGTGTGAAATGAAATTGTAGATATTTTGTGGGGAAATTTTTGAGGTAAAATAAAATTTGACAGTATAAAGTTTTTGGTACATCTATGTTTATACATATTCCTATATATGAAAGTATGCACGTATATACCATCATGTAATTGTATTTTATTATGTGTATTAGCTCACTAAATACACATTACTAAAATCCTATACTATTGAGGTGGTATGACTTGGGCAACTTGAGGATGGGAGAGAGACCAAGTGGGATATATGGCTGGTTTCATATATTTATATGTAGATGTATATATTAGAAAATGAGGGCAAACATATCCATATTTCTCCCCTCTTCCTTTCCCCCAATTTCTCTCTTCCCCTGAAAAGGATTGGCAACAAATCCCCCCCCCCCCAAAAAACTGATATCCCCCTCTCAATCTCTCTCCAACTCTCAATCTCTCTCAATTTCTCTCTTTACCTCCTTGTTTTCTCTCTCTCTCTCTCTCTCTCTCTCTCTCTCTCCCCTCCTCCCTCTCCCTCTCTCTCGCAGGTTTGTGCGAAAGCGGCAGCGCGAGGGACGTGGGTGAGCGCCGACGAGCGACCCCGATGAGGAGGAGGTGGAGGGCGAGCGACGCAGAGGACGAGCTACGCGCAACTGTGCGCAAGCGACGCAGGTCGAGCTCGGCTAAGGGGGGAGAGGTGATCGGCCAATTCCGATCTGACGTCAGCAACTCTGAGGGAGTCTTTCTTCGACCTATTTATTTTGAAATTGTTATTGAAAAATCTCCTGAATTTCAATCAAGTTGTTTCGAATTCCTTTTAATATTGGAAGAATTGGGGGTTTTGGTGACATATTCTTTGATAAAAAAAATTCAGATTAAATCAGTTGCGATAGCTGGGATATATTGAGCTGGGACCAATGTGTGCCAATTTGGATTCATAGGATTTTAATTGAAAACATGGCTAGAAAACAGATAAGAGATATCTAAAAGTATGAAGTCATGCCTATCCAATGTCTCCAGGATTATTGTTTTCGATTGCAGAATCATTTGACACGTGTTGTGGAGACTGATAAGTACATTGGTTGGGCTTGATAGACCACAGTTGAAGAAGCCCCCAAGACTAGAAGTACGCCAAAACAATTGTAGGTGGTGTTAAAAAATATATAATAATAACACAATGGTTGCTAATTTATCTTCCATGCACAGCAGACACCAAAGTTTGGAAACAATGGCTTTATTGTTGCGATGAGCATAAATTTTTTGACCTTTCCAGTGGATCAGAGGTGATTCCTTAGGAAATAGTTTCTGGTAGATCGGGAAAGAAATTGATTTGCTAAGATCAAAACAACTTGCATTGCATTTCTTGCACTTAAGTGCTTCTTGCTTCCTGCGCTGGTTGTAACAATCATGGTAAACTAGTAATGTGTTGAAGAAGAGAACTGTGATTAGAATTAGAGGTGTTATTGTAAATTCAAGGTTTCAAGCCATGAGTGGACATCTTCTCCAATGTATATCAAATCGGATGCTTTTGTCTACAAGAAGAGAATTATGAAAGGTTTGATTTATAAACATATCTTATAGCAACCCAAACACTTCTAGTTAGAACTGTGGACTTCCTCCTTTTTCCTGAACTTTGCCTTGGTCAAGGCCTTTTTTTTAAAAGTGCCAATCTAATCCATTTAGAATGACCTAAAACTGAGCCTATATTAATTTCATAAGTATGCAGAGATAAACAGTTAAGGAACAAGTGATTCAAAAACTTAACCTCTTTTTCGTATAGCACACACATGTTAGTTGTTGCAATATCTAAGAAATGCAACATATAGCACACACATGTTAGTTGTTACAATTCCTAAGGAATGCAAGAATCCCCTTGTAAATAGTTTTCCTTTCGGTGCCTTAGCAAACAAACAGACATTTTGGGATTATTAGTAAGATATCAAATCAGATCGAAATATCTGAAAATTGGAAATATCTGCTCACCGCTTTCAAGCTGATCTGAGTAAAAAATGGTCCGAATTTGAGCCTTCCCGCAACTAGATATCATTATTCACTTGATGGGGCATCACACCGTTCCTCTACGTACATATCAGTGACGTCGCTATCGTGTCACATCGGCACCACTTTGGGCCAGATTTTGAGCCCTAATTGTTTATGAGTCAGTTATTATTATTTGAGGATCATATAATTCATATTTTATTTTGTTCGTTGTTTTTCATTTGAGTCTAATCAGACTTCGTTTGAGCCAGTTTGAGGAGTTCTAATTAGGTTTACTTTATCGAGTCTTATTTTATTTCGTATTGCTTTATTAAGTTCAGTGTTTAGTACCACATCGATTATGTGGTGAAACCCTTTTTTGTAAGGGTCTATTTAAAAGAGTCAGTTTGATGAATAAAGACATTGAATATTTGGATAAAAAGCTTTGCTTATGTTTTTGACTCAGTCTATTTTGATTGATTCAACTGGTGGTGAAGCCTAGATCCAGGTTGCGACCTGTGATCATATCCAAAACCCTAAATTCTCTTATTTGGTATTTGATTTCATATCATTTTGGTATTAGAGCCGAAGTTCCTGTTACCCTCCACAAATTACCAAAACTTCTTTGAAATTCCAAAAAAATTCTAATGTTCTTCTCCTCCCCCCTTTTCCTACACCCGAACCCACATCAGGTGCCAACAAACCCAAAATTTCCCATTGCCGACGCCTTCTCACCGACACCTACGACCACATCATCACCCTTCTTCCTCGACTTCGTCTTCATCTCCTCCGCATCAACAGCAACATCAACGACAATGACGAAGACCCCATCTCCGCACTAAATCAGAGTTCCTTCCCTCGTCGTGCCTGACCTCGCCGGAATCATTGTCGAAGCCATCGTCGTCATCCCCACATCAACAACAACATCAACCACATCAACACCATCACCCCATAGCCGCAGCGATCAGCCGTGGATCTCCTTCAACATCACCAATTTCTGTAATTCAATGCCACCAGATCCAGATCTCCTTCGATCAGTTCCATTTTCAACCTCTAGAACAAATCTTCCCCACAATCTCGCGTCATCAGCTCCAGCGCCAGCACAATTCCAGCGCCGCCACAGCCTAGCCGGAGTCTCGCCGCCTTCACCTGAACCGCAACGGAGCTCCGCTGCTGCTTCGTGCTTTGCCATCGACTGCGACGACTCCCAGAAGCTTCACCACCATCGCCTACTTCGCTCGCCGTCCGCCGGAGAAGCTCCGCCGCCCACCGGAGCCCTAGATCCCATTTCCTTGCTCCGCCGCGATCGGGGGGGGGGGAGACTGCTCTGGGTTGGGTTGAAAATTTTTTTCAACCCGATTTCTTAACCCATTTGGAGTTGTCTTTTGGGCACCGGGTCAGTCAACGCCTGACCCCACCGACCAAACTATCCCATTGGGTTTTGGTTTGGCACCAACTGGGTCTCCCTGACATCCAACCCGACCTAGACCAGCACCAAGCTTAACTCAGTTGGAGACTGAGTCAACTCAGCCGACTTGACTCATGAGTCAGCATAGTTCAATACCCATCTTTCAGAGGTCGTTTCGTGCTTGATTCGCGTCTGATTCGCGTTGTTCTCGAGGCAGCAAGTTTGCAGCTCCTAGCACTACTGTCCAGAGTTTTAGTGGGTGGACTCTTTCTCCTCGATGCAGGTAATTTGAGGTAATTTCTAACTCACTCAGTTCTACTACTTTTTCAATAGTGTTAGCTATCCAGTTGTACCAGATTGATCTCTTGTGCTACTGACTTGTCGCTGTCCACTATATAAATTGTGAGCGAGTGAATCTGTTGACTTTATTTGCTACATCTGAATATTACACTAGAACTTTTCCTAACTCTAGGCACGAATTATTTATTATGGACTTTAAAACGATTAACATTACACAGAATTTCTAGTACTTGATCGCTTCAATTAAATTTTTATTGCCTAGATGAAAATGAGTAATGGGATATTTACCACATACCAGAACTAAATTACTTGCTGATTTATCATTATTGATCATTTTACATTAGGTTTCATATTAGTTGGTATTTATTTAATCATTTTGGTTTCACTTAGCATTGTGTTTTACATCTTGCATCCAGTCACCCTATTGCATGATCACCCATAGTGGAACACAGTACCACCCCCATAATGTAACTCCTGAAATGGAATCCGTATTAGATAATCTCATCAAACTCCTAAAAAGATTAACCACTCGAATGGACAACGTGGAGTAAGATTTGAGCATGGTTCAAAGTCGCAGTCTCGACCGTCGACTCGGCCGGCACTGAGACGAATCGGACTCGAACGATAAACGCAAAACGCTACATAGAAAGCTCAAAAAATTATGAAAAAGTCATGACAAATCGTAAAAAATGTAGACATAAAAATCATGTATCACATGTCCAAAACAAATTTGTTTTAAGGGGGTAATTGGGAAAATATGATGATTTGGGAGTAAATTCAGAAATATAAAAGATTTGAGGGGGTAAATATAAAAAACCCAAAAAAAAGAAAAGGATAAAGGAGAGGTCTCACCCGATCTCTCCCTCCCTCTCTCTCCTCTCTCTTCTTCTCCCTTCTCTCTACTTTCTCCCTCCCTCTAGCTCTCTCCCCTCTCCCTCATCTCTCTCCCTCCCTCCCTCTCCCTCCCTCTCTCTCTCGTCTCCCTCTCCTTCTCTCTCCCCTCTCTCTCGGTGGCGGTGGGCAGGAGTAGGCGGCGAAGGCGAGGGAGAGATCTGGCGGAGCAGGCGGTGACGACAAGCGCGCAGGCGGCGAAGGCGGAGGGCCCCAGATCTCAGGTAAGTTTGGGTTTTTTTAATCGAATAGGCCTAGATTCGGAGCTGACTCGGCCGAATCGGTCGAGTAAGTCCGAGTCGTATCGTGACTCGGCCGATTCGGCCGAGTCAACTCTGAGTCAAGACCGATTCGCTTGTTTCTAATGGATCTTTCGAATCAGGTCTCGGACTCACCTCGGCGGGTGCCGAGACGGATACGACTCGGCCAAGTCGTATTCGACTCGGCCGAGTCTTTGAACCGTGGATTTGAGAAACACTAGGAGACGAGAGACTATCAACAATGCTAGTGATAATAAACCTCATGTTAGACCTTACTACCGTAGAATAACGACCAAAATGACTTTGTGGGAGCGGACTTTAAGAACATAAAACTTGAAGCACCCACTTTTGACGGTCAGTTGGATCCCAAATCTTTCTTGATTAGATTTCTGACATGGACCACTACTTTGACTGGTATGATATGTCTGACTAGAGAAGGATCCGATTTGCCAAAATGAAATTAGTAGGTCAGGCTAGACAATATTGGACGAATGTTGAGAAACTGATGAGACTCAGACATCAAGAAGATATTTAAACTTGGATGAGATAAAACTAAAACTTCAAGAGAAATATCTGCCTGTGTCATACAAACATCTGCTTGACGAGTGGCAACGTTTAACTCAAGGTAATCGACCAGTATCGGAGTACATTAAGAAGTTTGATCAATTTTTAGTGAGACATGGTGAGGATGAGTCTGATACCATAGTTTTATTTAGATTTTGTTCAGGACTTAAGGATGAGCTTAGACGTGAGCTAATTGTTAAAGATATCTCTACTCTATAGCAAGCTATTCAAGTTGTCTAGGAGTTAGATCAATTCCAGGATTCTTCATTCCCTAAACGCACCGATTATAGAGACAATCCCAACAGGAACACTGTTAAGTATCAACCTTATTCATCCCAATCTCCGTCTCGTTTTGGACCTAATAACTCTAATCCCATGCGCGAAAACAAAGGCAAAGGAATCACAGATGAGTCGTCTAGATCCATTCAACAGACTCAATGTGTTTCAAATGCCGAGGGTATGGTCACGTTTCAGCACAATGTTCGAGTAAGTCAAGAACGTTGATTATTGAAACCCAATCGGACAGTGACCATGATGATTTAGATGAAATCGTCCATGACCCTGAAGGAGATATTTGGGAAGATGATTTTGGTGTTGATCAAGCCGCCAACTTGGGATGTGTTTTGAGCATGCATTCACCATCGGTCGATGATGTAGATAAAATTACCCATCACCTGAATGTGGTGAGGTGCCCCCTGGCTAAACCTAAAGAAAATGACGACTGGTGTAGAACTTTAATTTTTCAAACTCTCACTAAATTGATGGTAAGAATTTTCAGGTTATCATTGATAGTGAGAGTTGCGTCAACGTCGTCGCCTCAGGTATGGTAACTAAACTTGGGCTAAAGATTGTTCCCTAACTCAACCATACAAAGTGTCCAGGGTAAATTCCGCGTCTATTGATGTGAAAGATAGGTGTGTTATTCCGATCTTATTTGCCACATACTCGGACGAAATTGGATGTGATGTAGTCACCATGGATGTGAGGTCATATCATTTTGGGACGACCTTAGTTATATGACCGAGATGTCACTATCTATGGACGTCTAAACTCACATTCATTTGTTCATGAGGGGAAAAAGATCAAATTGGCCCCATTACGACCAACTCAGCCTACACCTGAGACTAAGCAGACTGAAGTATCTAGCAGCAAGAAGGCGTTAATGCTGATCAGTCCCAAAATTATTGATAAGAAGATTGCCAAGGGGTCCACAGTTATCGCACTTATTACTAGAGAGATCAATGATGATTCTCCGGAGCAGATTTCTCTGGCAGCAATTCCCTTATTAAAGAAATTTGTTGATGTTTTTCCAGCAGAACTTCTGGATAGTCTACCTCCTATGCGTGACATCCAACACGCCATAGATTTGGTTCCGGGATCTTCTCTTCGCAACTTGCCTCACTACAAAATCCGGCAGAACACGCTGAACTTAAAAGGCAAGTTGATGAGCTTTTGAATAAGAAGTTTATTAAAGAAAATATGAGTCCATGCGCAGTACCAGCATTGCTAACCCCTAAAAAAGACGGTTCGTGGAGAATGTGCGTGGATAGTCGCGCCATCAATAAGATCACCGTTAAATATCGATTTTCCATCCCCATATTGGATGACATATTGGACATGATGTCTAGAGCTACCATCTTCTCAAAACTTGATTTGAAAAGTGGCTACCATCAAATTCGGATTCGTCCTGGATATGAGTGGAAGACCGCTTTCAAGACCAAAGATGGTCTATATGAGTCGATGGTCATGCCTTTTGGTTTCACAAATGCTCTCAGCACTTTCATGTGAGTGATGGCACAAGTATTAAGGCCCTTTATGGATAAATTTCTTGTCCACTTTGATGATATTTTGATTTACAGTAAGACACTGGAGCATCATGTGGGTCATCTCAGGCAAATTTATCATGCGCTGCGAAACGAGCAATTATACGCAAATTCTGAGAAATGCGTGTTCATGACTAACAGAGTCGTATTATTTGGGTTTGTTGTATTCGCTCAAGGGATTTCAGCTGATTCTCAGAAAATCCAGGCGATTATAGAGTGACCGGATCCTAAAAATATCAGAGAAGTAAGAAGTTTTCATAAGTTGACGACATCCTATAGACAATTTATAAAGGAATTCAACACTATTATGACCCTAATTACGGATTTCCTGAAGAAATAAGAGTTCCGTGGTCCGCTGTCGCTGCCAAGGCATTCAAAGAAATCAAATAACGAAGAGCCTGTAATGAGACTTTCTGATTTCTCCAAGGCGTTCGAAGTTATGCGCGACGCCTAAGGCATTGGCATAGGCGAAGTACTCAGTCAAGAAAAGCACCCATTGCCTTCTTCAGTGAAAAATTGAGCAGAGTTAAATTGAATTACTCCACATACGATAAAAAATTCTATGTGGTTGTGCAGTCATTACGCTATTGGCGACATTACCTCTTACCGCAGGAATTTGTTCTTTATTCGGAACATGAAGCCTTACGATACCTTAACTCGTAGAAGAAGCTCAGTGCTAGACACGGTAGATGGATTGAGTTTATACAAGACTACACTTATACCTTGAAGCACACGTCTGGAATTAAGAATAAGGTAGCAGATGCGCTCAGTCGACGCACCTGTTGCTTAAACAACTGAATGTTGAGGCAGTATGTTTCGAGCGAATCAAGAAAGAGTACATGTCATGTCCCGAGTTTGGAGAGATTTTTGGTGATTTGAAGCAAGGGGTGACACAGGAGAAAGATGGTTTCCTACTCCAGGATGACTATCTATTTCAATTTCGCATGTTATGCATTCCCCGTACCTCACTACAAGACTATCATGTTTGGGAACTGCATGCTGGTCTTGCTGGTCACTTCAGACGAGAAAAGACCATAGATGCGGTAGATAGTTTGTTTTACTGGCCAAGCCTAAAACGAGATATCGCGAGGTTAATAGGGCAATGTCGCACCTACCAATTGGCCGAGCAGATAAAACAGAACACTGGTATGTATATGCCTCTACCCGTGCCAGATTGCCCCTAGGAAGACGTGAGTATGAATTTCATACTTGGACTTCTAAAAACTATCACGAAGCACAATTCTATATTTGTGGTTGTGGACCGTTTTTTAAAGATGGCCCACTTCTTACCATGCAGCAAGACTTCTGATGCTTCTAAAATTGCTCAGATCTACTTTGACAGAGTAGTTAAGCTGCATGGTTTACCCAAAACCATTGTGTCAGATAGAGATGTCAAGTTCATGAGTTATTTTTGAAAAACTCTATGGCACAAGTGGGGACTAAGCTCAAATTTTTCACTGCTTTTCATTCCCAAATAGACGATCAAACGAGGTGGTTAACAAGAGTCTAGAAAATCTTTTACGATGTCTAGTCGGTGAACATATGTGGAATTAGGATCTCACCTTACCCACTGTTGAATTTGCATATAATAGTTCATGTAATAGTCCATAGGCATGAGTCCATTTAAGGTAAAGCACGGTTACAAACCTAAGAAGCCTATAAATCTTATTCCTATGACACAGCATCCTAGAATGTCCGAGTCAGCATCTGTATTTGCATCGCATATACATGATTTGCATAAAAAAATCAGCAAGAGAATTCAGAAAAGTAATGCTCAGTATAAATCCTATGCTGATTTGCACCGTGGCACCTTGAATTTAAAGAGGGTGATTATGTAATGATTTGAATTCGTCCGGAACGATTCCCTCCTGAAGCTGTTAAGAAATTAACTGCTCGTAATGCTGACCCTTTTAAAATCCTTAAAAAATTAATAGAAATGCCTATGTAATTCATTTACCTCCGGATTTTGGGATTAGTTTGACATTTAATATATCAGACTTGGTATCTTATAAAGGTCCTCCTTTTAACCCTAATAATTCACTTGTGGATCTTGATGAACCACTCCCGAGCCTTTATTTAAGGGACCCCACTTTCCGCCACTATCAATAACAATTGACCCAGTTGCAGCAGAACAAATTGATAGCATAAAAGATGATTAAATCATCTCTATTAGGGATGATAGTTACAAACGGTATTTAGTACATTAGAATGATCGTACAGAATCTGATGATACATGGATTACCTGACAAGACATGCAGCGATTAGACCCAGATTTGTTGGAGTTCTATGAGGGCTATTTGGAGCCACACTCGACGGGGTCGAGTTCTGTTCACCCCGGGAGTATTGATGGGGCATCACACTGGTTCCTCTACGTAAATATCAACGTTGTCATCGTCGTATCACATCGGCATCACTTTGGGCCTGATTTTGAGCCCTAATTGTTTATGAAGTTGTTATTATTAGAGGTATAGTCTATATTCTATTATGTTTATTGTTTTTCATTTGAGTCTAATCGGACTTCGTTTGAGTCAGTTTGAGGAGTCCAGATTAGATCTAGTTTATCGAGTCTCATTTTATTTCGTATTGCTTTATTGAGTCCAGTGTTTAGTACCACATCGATTATGTGGTGAAACTCTTCTTTATAAGGGTATATTTAAGAGACTTAGTTTGATGAATAAAGACATTGAATATTTGGATAAAAATTTTGCTTATGTTTTTGACTCGGTCTATTTTTGATTGATTCAACTGGTGGTGAAGCATAGATCCAGGTTGCGACCTGTGATCATATCCAAAACCCTAAATTGTCTTATTTGGTATTTGATTCCACATCATCATTGTTGGAAATTTACTCCTATAGAACATTACTCTTGGTTGGTATCAGAGGATCATCTTTCAATATCCATTACTGCTTGTGCACTAAATAGGAAATAGTCTTGCATGCAAGCTCTTCAAGTAATGCAGTGACATCAAACTTAGATAGTATCTTCCACCATCATAGTAAAGCCAGAAAACTGTTATACCCTATTTTCTATTGCATCCAATGAATTTCTAGTTAATCAACTGTAAGCATTTTTAAGAACCTATTCTGTCTAAGCTATCCAGATTTGTTAACTCAACTTGATGTAAGTGATTTCTTTTCCAGTATTTTGGTTTTTGTGATAGTATCAAGTGTTAGTATCTATTCGAGACTCCATGTCCAATTATCTTAAGGGTTGGGCGAGTGAATTTGAACTTTTAACTTAATTGAGTATGAATAGTAAACAAAATTGGACAGAAACTTGGCTATAATTAATTGCCACCAATTACAATAAAAAAATGACAATTGTGCTTGTAAAAATCAGATATTGAACTTAGTGTTTGAGTTAACCATAATAATACATAACGAACTTACAAAGATCGAAGAACCGATTGATTCTTGTTAAGTTAAAAAATTGATGTAGAACTTGATGTTTGATTAACAACTTATGAATTGAACTTAGTGAGTAATATACCCTTGGCCCATGAATTACGATTTTGATAAAACAAAATGAAAATACAACTCAAGTGTAAGTTATTAGGCTACTACAGTTCACAATTATGCAAGGATTGAGAACACGGACTGGTAGGTTAATTAACTTCAATAACCAATTACCGAATGTAAAGAATAGGGTTCCTGAGTATAAGATCTAATTGTATGATCAAATATTGAGTGTTGAGAATATGAACAATTCTTTAATGTGTTGTTAAACAATTGGTATGGAATGGGTGACATGTATGTTTGAGTATGAATATACATTGAAAATTATATAAACCTGACCGAGTGTGATACATTGGATATATATACACACAAGTAACCTGATCAAGTAGACTGGATCTGATAATGTGAATAAGAGCTCAACTTATATAAATGAAGTGAGTAGATCACTACAGTGCTAACTTGAAATTTATATATATATACATGCACATATGATGAACTTCGTGCAATTCTTTGGAAATAGAATTGATGAGCTGAGAATCAAACTATAATAATTGGTCGATACTTCGTATTGTGATAAATTGATTGTTATCTGTGTGATAATTTAAAGTCTTGTTACGTCACGATGCGAGTCGATTGACTTAAATTTCAGTATATGATTGTATATGGTTTAGTATTGTCAAAAAATAATGAAAATATATTTATAAGCTACATATTTTAAATAAAATTTAGAATATTTGTCTTTTACAAAAATAAGAACAAAGTAAAGTAATATAATATAGCCATGTGAATAGGTTGTCATAATTAATTTTTTGAGTAAGCTAAACAAGTTTAAGATTAACATAAATCTAACTAACTAGTTAATCTAACCAAGAGACACCTAAGCATGCATGTGTCTACACAAAATGAAGCCACATGACACCTAACATAAATGAAAAGATACACATATGAAAACCTTGTCTTTCCTTCTCATTTTTCTTATCCTCACTCTCTCTCTCTCTCTCTTGTTTCCTCTTTGTTGGCCAAATCAATTGGAAAAAAACAAAGAAGAAGCTAAGTTACAAAAGAGAAGGGAGAAGATCTCATCTCATATAAGTGAGTAATTATCACCTTTAATATTAATATCATTTTAACTTGGTATAATCTTAATAAGAATCATTCTTTTAGCATTAAAGATGTTAAACTTTTATTAGAACAACCATAAAGATTACAACTTTATGTAATCTTATGAGTTTAACATGTGCTTCTCACAAAGATTATAGCTTTATGTAAAGTGTATGAATTTAACTTGACTTTCTTATTGGACTTTCTTATAAATATTTTAATTTAATTAAATTACATAATTTTAGTTTTAATCATATAAATAACTTATGACTATATCTATAAATTTCATTTGCTTAAGTGTGAAAATTACAATAGGTGATTCCTTATATGCTGTGCAGATTTTTGCAGACCTAAGAATTCTCTGTCGAATTTGATTATAGAAAGGGTAAATATTCTCAGGTAATATGTCATTGGAAAGCTTATCAAGCCTATTTTCTTGACGAATCATTCTGTCTTTTTTGAATGATTGTGATACGACTTAGGACTGAACTGCAGTAGAATTGAACTAATATTTCAAAAGTTCAATATAGTCTTAATTTGGACAGTTAGCCCAATAATGCGTAATTATTTCCAAATAAATGGATTATATTTAGAATACATTTACCCTGATTTTACTTAAAAGTGGATAGCTTGATTTCTTTTGATTTGGAGGCTAATATGATTATGCATGGACAATTTTAGTTGATGTCGTGATCAGTTTTTAGAATTGTTCTATGTAAGGGTATTACAAGTTCTTCTATTACATATTGTGATGGTGTTTCCATAACAGGTAGCTTCCAATAGTGATGCATATTATGTGCTAGTTTGCATTAACTATAAAGTGCAAACACTAGATTTCGCTATACCTGAAAGAGTTCTAGTGTTCTATATGTTTCCTTTGTTTCGTTGTTGAAAACTTTGAAAATATGTGAATCCTTTTTCACACATCCATCCCTTTTCCTAGGAATAGTGGATGCTTGCAGAGAGAGTTGAGAAGCTGTGTGACAAAGTTTGAAGCCAGGGGTAGTTGTGTGGGGGTAAAATGTTGCCTATATTATAATTTATATCTATGAGATACCATGAAGCCAGGGGTAGTTGTGTAGGAGTGAAATGGTGATTGTATAATAATTTCTATATATAATATAACATGAAGCCAGGGGTAATTGTGTGGGGGTGAAATGGTGCATGTATTATAATTTCTATATATGATATAACATGAAGTCAGGGGTAGTTGTATGGGGGTGAATAGTGCATGTATTATAATTTCTATATATGATATAACATGTAGCCAAGAGTTGCGTGGGGGTGTGATGGTGCCTAATACTACTTAAGGAGACTGTGCAATATGGTGGGACCGGTCTATGGACGGTGCCCAATTCACTCGAGGCGTATGTGTTGATGATATGTATGGAGGTGTAGTGTGGTGAAGGAAATTGTGTGGTCCAGATATGTCTTCTTTTGTTATGTTAGTTGTTTGAAATGAATTTTTATAGTTTTCTTGTTATTAATATCATTGGCTATCATGTAATTATAGACACTATACATGCTATCTTACCTTAGACATCCAAAATAATTGAAATACTTGACTATTGTTTCAAACCTAACTTAAAACAACACAAGTAGTATATGATATTAAGTTAATGTATGATAATTATTCACAAGATGAATTATTCACAAGATGGCAGCTTACTAAATACCACATATGTTTTTTCAGATCGTCGACCTTTGTGGGCATTATAGGGTCATGTCATATTTATATCAGCAATCTCTTTTCGTTTTGGTCTAGTATGCTCCATCATGCTTTTCGTGTTAAATATCAGTTATATGCTTGTAGGAATTTTGGTATTGTAAGTGTGTAATCAAGATGATCTTAGTCTAGTACCTATGTAATTGTGTATATATTACGGGCCTAGCCCTATAAAGACTCGTGTGTGATAAAGGTGAATGTTCTTAATACTTTGGTGTTAGTAAAGTCTTCATACTTGTTCAAATTATAAATGCGCAATTATGTTGTTCTCGTGTTGTGTTTGGTTGCTAAAACTTGAGTAGAGTAGATATTGTATGTTCCTATTCTTTAGGGTAATATTAGGTGTTATAATTGTTCATCTATTAGGCTTACTAGGATATACTCTAGTGCCGATCATAGCCCTAGCTTGGGATGTGACACAACCCCTTTTAAAAAAAATTGATTTAGACACTTTCTTTAAACTATTCATATTATTAGAGTAGAGAAAAATTTCATCCATATTCTTCTAAATTATGATTGAAAAACGCTAATTTATCAAGTTGGCATATTACTATAAGTTAAGCATCCTATAACAACACTATTTGAACAATACATATTTCATTTGAGATAGAAAGATTCCTTTCTTGGTTATTGTCACTTTAATACTCAAGAAATATAGAAAAGATCCAAGATCTTTTGTTTAGAGATGCTATAGTAAGTATTGTTTTAGATCTATAATTCTTTATGCATCGTCGGTCGTGATCACAATGTCATCTTATATATCACCATAAGTATTCTCTTTCCTGAAGTTGACAAAAAAATTGAGTGATCTATTTCGGAACGAGAAAGCCCAAACTCCTTAACAACTAATACGAACCTTCCAAATCAGGCTCTTTGTTACTGATTCAACCCATATAAGGACTCTTTAGTTTACACACTTTTCCAGACCCCTGAGCAACAAACCTGAGAGATTGCTCCATATATACATCTTTATCAAAAATATCATGAAGGAGCACATTCTTGATATCTGACTGATGCATTGGGCAATGATAAATTACAGCCAATCAGATAAGTCTTTCAAACCATCCTGGCTACACGTAAAAATGTGTTCTGGTAGTCAACACCATAAACTTGAGAGCAATGAAGCACGACACTGCGCACATGTCTTGTGTCCATGTTGGGCACATTACAAGCACAAATACATGCCTAACTCGTGCCCAACACGTGTTGAACATGTCTCGACCTGTGTCCAAGCCATTTTGGATTTTAATAAGATCTGGACATGGACCCGACATAGAAAAACATGGGTCAGCCCCGTGTTTGGTTCATGAGTTTAAAAAAAAGAAAAAAACATTAAGTGATGCATTTTTGTCCACGTGACCAAACACCCCCCCCCTTCTCTTTCGTCCATGAGTCTCGATCTCTTTACATCAAATTAGTTATGTCATAAGTTGATAACTATTTTTCATTCTTGTTCTTTTGGTTATTATTTCCCGTAATTATGAATTCTCTCTATGAATTTATACCTCAAGGCAATTTAGTTGTTATAGACTGCTTACTTTAATACTAATTTTTAGAAAGATATAAGAGAAATTAAATAGACTTTTAAAAGGAACATCTTTTTCTTTTTCCTTTTTGTTGTATATTACAATAGCTTTTGGTTTTCTATAGTTTTTGTTGATTATATTTTGTACTTTTAAGATCTAGTTCTTTTATTTTTTTAATTATTTTTCTTTTGATTTTATACTCCCCCCATGAATGATTCTTGGCTCTGGCCCATGTGTATTGTATATCTTATAAGTCCCAACTCCAACCTGAACGTCTACAACTACTTTTGTTTATGAGGAAGTAAATAGAGTTCAAGCGCGAAAGGAAAGAATCAACATTATTGTAAAGATCATAACATCTCAATTGTTTTTCTGTCAATAGTGTTATGGCAAAGAATCTCGTTAGAGTATAAAAGTATTGCCTTCAACCCTCATTATAACTTTAGATCTTCAGTCAAGTGCCAGTAACCTCAAATGGTGGCAGAGCACTAGGTTTCAAGAGATTTAGGTTCAAAGATCATCATTGGCAATTTATAGCATGTTTATTACCCCAATTTATTATGCCTTTGTATGTGAGACATGTTTCCATTGGAGGCCTTTCCATAGACAAAGGCCCACTTATAGGGAACCTTCAGTAAAGTTAATTTAAATCACTAAAAGTGCCTAAAAACAAAATTCAAGTGTTCAAAATTATTTTTTTATGCATCAACTAGCACAAAATGGACAGTCGAAAGTGCATGTTGCTTATATCTACGATTTTGGGCGTAGAAGTTTTCTATCCAATACTTGACATGATTCAAACACTTAAAATCCTTACACACCAACTTTGACTAAGTCTCAAACAAGGTTTCAAATATCTTTTGACTAAGAATATATATCGGACATAAGGCATTTGGTCCTAAGGTACCCAAGACAATAATAACCCTTTAAAATCAACTAATATTGTCAATATTAACGATGAAGACTACCGATATTGACGGGTTGTCGACATTAATGACATAAATAGCCAGTACTGATACCGAGATTTTAGACCTTGATCTCAAACATTCTAGATCATTAAATTAACAACTTGCTATTTGGATCATGCATTTTTGTGCAATTGATGATTAAGTTAAAAAAATTTAAAAAAAATATTTTTTGTTTTAGGCACTGTAAAGAGTAGATCCACTTGAACGGAGTGGATCTTAAACAAGATATTTTTATTGTCAAATTTGAACAAATCCTTCAAAAAGAACCCTCCCCCCCCCCCCCTCCCCCACGCGCGCGCAAGCGTGTTGCAAAGTGTAAGAATTGTAACTACATAAGTGTTTGTGTTCCCTTAAACATGTATGCTTGTTGTGTATTTAACACGAAAAAAAAACTACGTCTAAGTCATAAGGATGATTCTTTCTTTACAACAGCACTTTATCACATAAAATCAGTTTGCATGTACAATTTTATATGTGAACTTTCACTTTGACACATGTGAAGCCAAGGAGAATCACACATGCAGACGGGTTTCCCAATATTTCCTTGTGACTATGTATCCCATGTTCGCATCACATAACATATTTCATTCTGTTTCACCTCTATAATCAGCATTTGTTAGCAGAGAGCATGCTCCAAATAAGATACATGGCAGGCGTGTGTGTGTGTGTGTGTTTTTATATGTATGCATATGCAGTGTTTTTAAATTGATCACTTGATCTCTATACTAGCACGAGAAAGAGTGGTATCTGGAATATCAATTTTTGCCAACTTTACTTCGACTTTTCTTGTCATCTTGAATTTGACACTTTTTGAGTCAGAATCATGTAAACCTTATAGATGAGCAAAGGAACTCAAAACATTCATTAATATATGAACTGTAAATAAATCCTACCTGTCACCTGATAATTAGACTCCCCAAATTTGAGAGAACTTGGTGGTATTTTAGGTGCAGTGATCCTGTCACAGACAAAAATTATTATCAAATTGTGTAAAAATGATACGAACATCACTGAGTCACTAGTTTTAACAAATGTTATACAGCAAAATCAGGTTTATCATGCAACGTTAACAGAAAGGTTTGTTCATTAAGCATGAGTTACACGCAAAATTCCATAATGAACTTACAGGTCCTCATTTAGGAAAGCATAAAGGGAAATACCAGTAAGATTGTAGAAGCGAAAATGCAATCAATCCAAGGGGAGAGTGTTGCGACCACTTGACTCATGAGACGAGATAGTCCTTTCAGTTCAGTCCTGATCCAAGAGCTAGATGATGGGGTACCAAACAAAAAGCCCTACTGTGGGAGGCACTGAGACGCTCTCATTTTTTTGGCTGGTTGCAAATCAGATATAGAAGAGAAGTTCATTTAGGAGCCACCACATACATTGACTCTGGAATTTCTTCGTTAGATCTTCTATTCGAGGTTGGATGAGAAGTCTATATGGAGCAACCACGTGGCTTTGTTGTTCAGGGGAGTCAGGGAAGGTGTGCAAAATTCAAAAGTTGTTATAGAGATTAAAGCAGTCTTCTCGCGCATGGTTTGGACGGTTTACTAAAGTTGTGAAGGCATGTGGCCTTTACAGATGTGGTAGTGACCGTTCTGTGTTTTATCGTTGTCACCTGGGGAGGAGGACACTGCTTGTCATGTATGTTGGTGATATGTTGATTACTTGTGGTGATGATGAAAATGATATTCTTCCCTAAAGATCTATCTTCTTAAGAAAACTTATACCAAAAATTGAAGGCATTAGTGATATTTGAAGGCATTGAGATTACTAGATCTAAGAAGGATATCTCTCTCTTATAGGAAATATGTTCTTGATATGTTGGAATGTTGGAATGCTAGGTTGTAAGCTTGTGGATACTCCTATGGACCCAGAATTCAACCTACTTACAACATCAGGAAGATGCATTGAGTGCTCTCAGGAGGTACAAGAGATTAGTGGATAAACCGAATTACTTGACGGTTATCTTATAGGATATTGCTTACTGAGTGAATGTTGTATTTGATCCTTTTACAATCCATCAGAATGCTTTAATTCGAATTTTGAGGTACCCGAAGAGTGCTCCTGGGTGAGGCTTGCTCTACGTTGAATGCGGACATTCTCGTGTATTGTGCAGCTAGCTACACGGGAATGTCTAGCTAGAGGGAACATCCACTACAGAATCCTATGTATTAGTAGGAGAAAATTTGGTCCCCAAGAATAGTAAGAAACAAAATTTGTTGCTAGATCAAGTGCAGTGTCCGAGTACCAATACTCAATATGATTTGAGAAATTGTATGGATACGGTATGTTTTCGGTGAACTTGGTTTTACACCACCTTATACTACTATAAGATTATATTGTGCTCAAGGGCAGCTTCCTACATAGTATCTAATCATATTTTCTGCAAGCAAACTAAAGCTATTGAGATAGACTGTCGTTTTGTTTGTGAGAAAGTAAACGAGAGGATTATTGAGCCTAGACGCGCTAATCAGTTAACAAATGTTAACTAAATCTCTTGGAAGATCACAAATTAGGTATATATGTGACAAGCTGGGCGTCTATAACCCATATGCTGCAACTTGGGGGAGACTGTGAAGGGTATTTATGTATTGCACTTCATAGAAACAAAAGCACGAGAGGGGAGATCAGACTAAATCTCTTCCTCTAACCTTTCTCCCAACCCTCACTCTCAATACCTAATAAATACCATGCAGGGATATAGGAGTATCATAACAATATCATTATCAATGAGAACCTGATTCTATAGTCATAGTTTTCAACCTTAAATATATGGCACCACATCCCATGTGGAAGTTAAAGTTCACATTTTTTTTTACATGGTATATATGTTTATTTAAATACATATACTTCAGAAACATATATATGATATATATACAAGCATACAAAGAAATATTCCCAAGGTGCCTATTTATAGATTAAAGGATTTGATTTCACGCAAATCAAAGGTAACTGCAGTCAAAGGCTAAAGAAGTAAACATACCCTGTTGTAGGTGTTACAATAATGTCAACCTTTTTGAAAACTTCCATGTGATGGTACATTATCCTTCTCCTGTATAGCAGTTACTAAAGTGAATAAATATGGAAAAGGATGAATATATAAGTGGATGAAATGATAATTCTAGAATTAACTATAAAAAATTGAGCAAGCTAATCATTTTACTCAATTGTACACATTAAACAGAGTGAAATGCATTAAAAGCAAAAAGTAATAAACGAGCCCGATAATACTAATATCATGTATGAATATATGATATATGATGAGGACATCATCCACCTTTGGTTTTAGTTTTGAAATGTGTTTGACATTGTTTATTCCGATTTTATTGGACAACTGCTTAGTCCGCGTGTCGTAGTTGTGCTTGATTTTCATTTGAATCCATTTGGTTTTTGTTTAGGTCAGTGTATAGGGTTAAGATTGAATCTAGTTGGTCATGTTTGTTTTTAGCATTATATTTGTTTATTATTTTTTTAGTCCCATATCCGAAGTGAGCTGAAACTTGTAGTCAAGTGAAGTCTATTTAAACGGCCCAACTCAATGAATAATGCAATGAAGATTTAGTAAAAAAAATGGTTTTGATATTAGTTTGATCGACTGATTGAATCAATAGGTGGTGAAGGCTAGAACTGGGTTGCGATCCGTGTTCATATCCCTAATTCAAAATTTTAACTTTTGATTCCACATCAATTTTGATATCAGAGCTAAAATCTTACTTTTTTATTTTTAAAAAAAAGAAAGAAACCCTAGATCTAGATCTCTCTCTCTTCCTTTTTTTCTTAACTTTAGATTTTTAAAAAAAGAGAAAAAAGAGAAAAAACAAAAGAAGAGAGAAAAAAATAGAAGAACTCTCCATCTTCCTTCTCCTTCCTCCCAATACCAAAAAACCTAACCCTAACCTTCTGCGTCGCTACCCATGCAATATTAAGCACATAATACCAGAGATATTTGAGTACAAAATGAGATAGATGCTTAAGTACTCGAGCAAGACAGAAAAGAAATAAAGTTCGCCAGTGTTGGACAAAAAAGGAAAAACATGCAAAAGATGCTTTTTGCTAGCATAGAATGAAAGATTGTTCGAAGCACAAAACATGAGAAGTTTAAGATGATCAAAGCACAAACATAAATGTAAACTATATTAGTCTAAGTTGAATGTATCTACAGATCTTTGTCAGGTTTCAAGGTTTTTTAATACTAAATCTACTATTTGATTTTCAGAACCAAATCTTATACATTTGGTAGGAATATTATCTCAAAACCCCAACCTTTTTCTTTGGCTAATCAAACCCTACCTCCCCTCCCCAAAAAGTAGTAGCAGCAGTAGTAGTAACAGCAGCGACGACAACAACAATAATTATCTAAACTGTGTGCAGAGAAATAGGTTACAAGTTACAACAAACCTAAGCCGCTGTGCAGAAACATAATCAGTTGCTGAGAATGATCGGAAAAGTGCCAAGCTAAATCTAGTATCAAGTGTCAATTCAGAACCTTTCCTGCAGAGGCAAATTTGACATCTAATTAATAAGAATATTTAGACAAGACCCAAACAGCTGAAATTGAGTTGCCAATGCAAGAAAGGTAGTGAACAGCATAATAAACAAATGAAGTTGAACGCAAAACTTAAAAAGGGATTCCTCCCACTATATATGATTTCCTACCCGTCCTCACAATCAGGATTCAAAGCACACATTGTTTCAGAGCCAATAGACACAACATGAGCAGTTCGCATTTCCTGCAGCTCTGGCAATATTATCTCTATTGTCTTGGCGAAAAAAAATTCGTATGTCAGTATCTCCCTCAGAAAAACATGAACAGTGTAACCTTCTTACAAGTAACATATAGAAGATGATTGTTCTCAGAAAGCATCAAGTATGTTCTGCGACAAACTTACTTTACACCCAAATGATTCGGAAAGCAGATTCAGAGCATCCTCGCACTTGGTGGAGATATCAGGACAGTGAACATCATTAAACCACTACAAAATGTAGCAATGTCAATACAAACTTACAACTCCACTGATGGATAATATCTCCACTTTAACAGAACATATAATGGATATTTCAACTATATAACCCTTACCTCAGTATATTTTCCAAGTCTCACTGATCTCAGGACATCTAAATTATAGGATGATGACAAATTTGGCAGACAGACAGGTAACTGCAAAATCAAGTACAGTTGAAATGATCTTTAAAATAGTTGACAAGTAGGAAACAACCATACTGGATAAAAAAATACTATGTAGAAGTAAATAACACTATTTTTTTATCAGCCAAGTAGGAAACAAGCATAAAGGAGCATGTTTTTATATCAGCCAAAAGCAAGTCACTGTCAAATTGAAAACAAAATACAGTCAAATTTAAATATACAGAAATGATGAGGGAGGCTATTCATTCCATCCCATCTTCTTGTCCTGTGTTCTACGTTCTTCCCTAAACTTCCCTTCTAGTGTTCTAGTGTGTGAACACTTTTCATGTCCAGGCAAGGCATTGGCGTGATATTATATATAAAAGGGAAGCTGGGAGTTCCCCTAAGTAAAATTATCCACAACCTGGAAATTCTATAGCCTCAATATTATGGTTCATCCTCATTCCCACCCCCCACCACACACACACACACACAACAACAACAACAACAACAACAACAACAACAACAAAAATAAAATTGTTTCTAAAAGTTATTCCATGCGAAAACTTCATCATTTTTCCCTTCTTCTCAACTGTTTACGGGAGGATTTCATGGACTGCTCCTAAGGTTACATGAGAATAAATTTTATGACCGTTAAGGTGGGTTTCCTACCTGGTACTTGTAGCCTTCTAGGACTTTCGACAAGACCGTCTATTCCATATTTTACTTGGCTAAGAGTGGCACCAATTTAGATGGTTGATGTCAATTTGACAGCCCAGCATAAAATTTTGACAAATATTTCACGGAGTCTTGTTCTCCCCAACCAATTGCTACCACGAGTTACTGCAATAAATTTTGACAAGACCGTCTAGTTCCTACTGCTTTTTCAAAAGCATTCAGCCAAAAAAGCTTCTAGAAAAATAATGAAAGTCGCCCTATGAGAGGAGGGGAAATGATTCAAAACAATAACATGAACCTTCCGCTTCCTCTTCTCATTCTCTACTTTAAGAAATTCTATTTCTGCAGAATTTCAACCCATAACCATTGATGGTGTTGCCTCTTGTGAGTTGTGACATGATACAAGTAACTAAGTAAAGAGTAATGTGCGCGCACACACACACTTGCACCCACACACACGCACACGCACAAATGCGCTCGCGCCCACACACCACACACACACTCTCACACGCGCACACACACAAAAAAAAAAAAAAAACCAAAGTTTCTCTCTGGACTCAGAATGTAAAAAGGATGGACAATGTCGTGGGTCTTTGGAATCTAATGTAAAGGCCTTCTTTTACCAGCTCGAATTATAGATATCAGATTAACCATCATAAATTCACAAATCTTTTCAAAGAGCCTTCTCAGTCTAGAGTTGTGATCAATATTCTATTCCACTTTTATGGGGAAAAAGGCAATGACAAATAATGGTCCAAGTAACTAACGAACGAATACTTTATTTTTAAAAACATTAGATAATAAAAATGCAACAAAATATCATGAATATTTATGAAGAATATAAGATAAGTAGTTACTGGGTTTAAACTGCTTTTGTCATCTATAGAAGATCCCCCCATTGCAGCATACCTGAAAATAGTGAGCTATTTTAGAATTATATATAACAAATATCAAGCAGAAACAATCATTTTGTTAAAGATAGCAACAAAACTAAAATCTTCACAAATTAGCATGTTCAAGGAGATACACATTGTATCATGGTTTAAAATCAATATCAACATCGGCCATCAATGTAGGTCATACGATACTCTCGGTCCCAATATTGACTCATACTATAAGGTTAATATTATATTCAGTATCTCAAAACCCAATACAATATTGCCGATATATGCCAGAATCGGACGATATTTGAAATCATGCAATTTACAGGTCCCTTTTTTCTTGGATCCCTAAGAAGCAAGCATCATCCCACGATATGAGCCTCTCAAGTTTGATGAACTCAAAGGAGGAACTAAGATACGGAATGACTCAAAATATCCTTTAGAAAAAGGTACAACGAGGAGGGTCACCAAATAGGAAAAGAAACCTTCAAAGCGATTATGAAAATGCACTAACCTACCCTTGACTTCTTAATGCAGTATATGGGAAGCCTAAGATACACCCATGTGCGTCACACTTTATTGATATTTCTTGCTCTGTGCCATTTTGTATCAGCTTGAGAGACATCAGAATTCGTCAATATGTAATTCCCCAGTTTTGTGTTTTACACAAAACACAGCTTAAAGCACAAATCAGATGGTTTTTATTTAGGCCTGTACATAACAGTTTTTCAGAAAGGAACAAGAAGTGTTGGTGTTAAGAAAATCAGGAAGGCACACACGCACGCATGCACGCGCACACACCCACCCAAAGACACCCACTCACAGTAACAAATAAGAGCACTCTGGGCCATGTGCTCACTGCTCTTATCCATGTACTTTAGGTTTATATAGGCTGCATGTTCCTCCACAGATCTAAATTATGGAACATCAGATCCCACTCGGATCCTTACAGAAATAGTGTACTCAACAGAGACGAATGGAGAAATAATTCATTTTTCCCACACCAAGGATCCTTTATATGTATAATACAAACCTTCCAAAAGGTTGTGTTGTAATCTGATATTTTCTTGTTTATTTTTATTTATTTTATTTTCTCATCCCAAGGTTAAAGAAGAAAAATAATCACAAAACATTGCATCTATGACTCTATACAGTATAAAAGGAAACATTTGCATATCCTCTTTAAGTGGGCATTTTGAGAAAGATCTCTATGAAATACTAAGATTAGGCATAACACACTGTAAGACATAATTTTCACATATTATGCCTAAACACCTCAGAAGATTCAGATAACATTTACAATTATAGAAATAAGGCCTGGCTTCAACTAGTCAGCAAGGTTTTATGTTTTTCTCCAACCTTCTGCTAAAGGTTATCTTATCTATTAACTCCTGTATTAGGTTCTTACTTCATTCCTTTGACATTAGTCACTTTTTAGTAGGCTAGCTAGATTCTTTGCTCGTACATGTAATTGCCACGTCAACATCACTCCATTTTCCATCAACTTATTATCCTTCAGATGCATGTGAATTGAAACTTCCAGATGATATGGCATTAGTCCCGTCTTCAATGTTGAGGAACAGACTCCATACCATGAGTCTTTTGACTACCCTGCAGCCTTTCCTGCTACTTCAAGCAGTCCCACAGATTTGACATCATCAGCTCGCCCGCTAAGGATTTCTCCTCCAATTCCACCAGTACTTGTGTGTCTGATAGAAAAGAATGATGGCGTGAATATCCTGATTCAGACTGCACATGTTTGACGTCTGAGGAATTACAAGAGTTTAGCCTCGAGATGCTTGAATCACATCTTCGCCTTCACTCATTGAAGGTAAATTTTTCCAAGCCGGGAAGGGCTGATGGAGATCAAAGAGCTTTTAAAGTTTATTTAAAGAAGAGACGGAGAGATTAGGAGGCTTCTCTCATAGAATTTTAGTTGTTTATGTGTTATATGAATTTATTTTATTTTTAGGAATTTTTACAATTATTGAAGGACTTTGGAGTGTTTTGCTCACTCAAGGGTAATTTAGGTATTTTATAGCAATTTCGGGATTATTAATCCCGTAGAGTTGTTCTCTTTTTTTTATGATATGATCTGTGATTAAAAAACTACTCTTTTCTTCAAGAGCTACTTGTGTTTATTCTCGGATCCTGTGAAGGGTTAATTTGGGTGTGAAATAAAAGTACAAGATGTGAAATCTTGGTTTGCTTTCGATCTTTGTTATCATAACTTTTTCTTTGGATCTTCAAAGTGAACAATTGGTGATCCGACCATAAAGCAGCCACTTATTGACATCTTGGGAACAAAATCGCTTCAATCTTGATTCCTCTTTTTGTGATTTCAAGGTAACTTTGTGGCTCTCAAGTGATTCAATTCAAGTTATTGTCAGTTGACAATTTTGACTTGGATCTCTACTTTTGTGTGTTTGATTTCAATCTTATAGCTTAGGATCATCTTGCATAACTCATAGATCATATTTTAGTATCAGAAAGTTTTTAGTTAGGAATTATATAACATCATAATAGTTTATTATACGTGTTGTCCTTTAGATTAGAAGGTATTATGCATTGCATTTATGTGCCTGTTTGACCCTTTCATTGCATCCTAGGTTCTATAGTTTGGTGTTGCGTCAGGTTTGGAATCAGAGCACTAGGTTAGCTCATGTATGTTAAGTAGTGGCTTGAACTATAAGGATAGGACGTCAAACCAGCATAGTCAGGATGCTCTTAAGACGGTTCTCCAGGCTATAGAGGGTATTAAGTTAGAACAAAAGTGCGATGGGAAGGCTCACCAGGATCTTGTGACCCGAATAGGAGTCATAGAAGTCCACTTCCACAAAAATAACCTCACCTTGAGGATCTTAGTAACCGGGGGGATTAGACCACCACAAACATTGCTACTCAAGAGATTAATGATCAGAACAGGGAAAACCAGTACTATGAGAAATGGTGTCATAGGGATGCTCGTAAAGATGTTCAACAGAGAAATAGACCACGGCATCCACATGCACAGATTCAAAGGAGACACAACCCTTCAGATGACGAATACCAAGATGACGAGGAAGAGAAAACGGATCCTGAGCTAAACTACCGTGGCCTTAGGAGACTTTGTGGCTCTCAGTCATTTAATTTAAGTTACATTTAGTTAATAATTTTGACTTGGATCTCTACTTTTGTGTGTTTGATTTCAGTCTATAGCTTAGGATCATCTTGCATAATTCTAAATCATACTTTAGAATCATAAAGCCTTTAGTTAGGAATTATATAGCATCATATTAGGATATTATGCTTGTTGTCCTTTAGATTAGAAGGTGTTAAGCATTGCATCTGTGTGAGCCTTTCATTGCATCTATAGTTTGGTGTTGTGTCACTCATTGGCTTGTTTTTTTTCCCCTCCTAACAAATGCAGTTCTCAGCAAATCTTATCATATCAACTCTTTTGTCTAGAGTATCTACAGAAGTTGTTTGCTTCTTGGTTGGATGACCAATGACATTCATTAACAAAAAGAGGTAGGTACACCCACCAGCAAACTAGCCATCAAAGTTCTGTTGTATGCACTTGTGCTAAATTGCCTAAAGCAGGGATCTGGCACCACTCGTAGTTGACAGCCAGCAAAAAAAAACTTGGTCATTACTTTAGTAAAGCTTTTCTCGTGCTCCGGTCATGTTACATATTATTGACTTTGGGTCATGCTGCATACTGGACCCAATACAATGAGGAGGGCGTCAGTGACAATGAGTATATCAGATAAACCATGTATCATTCTTTGTCGCGTCCTCAAGCTTCCTCTGAGCTCATTCAGTGGAGTCTAGACTCACTACCTAGCTCATGTTCTAGCACACATCTCCTAGTCCTAGATAGCATTCTACCATCTGGAATAACTTCATTCTTGTCTCTAGTCTTCAATTTCATACTCATTTCACCATAAGAGTGAACACTTGGTGAATTATCCACATAAGAATTTGAGGAGTAAATATTAGCTTCTATTGTACATTCATTACAGAAAACAAGTAATTGCTAAGAGGTCTATTGATATTGCTGATTCACTCCTTGAAGGTCCACTGATATTACTAGTTCATTCTCTTAGTGACCCCTTTCATGAATGTATATATATAGGGAGAGAAACAATTATTCCCCACAGAAAATAAAATCATTACATAATTTCACCTTGTTGTATACGCTCCTCCATGA